>JAFMOC010000185.1:0-122500 GCA_019802505.1 Corydoras sp. C115 | reverse complement strand
CCGAATTAGCTTGTTTTTTGCTAGATTTGATTGTAAGTAGTAACCTTTAATGCTTAGAATAGTCAGCGATCGGGGCGCGCTGCCCTGAAAATGGCGGAGCAGCGCGTTCCGGTGGAGAATCACAGAGCCAGGTGACCAGGTAAGCAAACACAAAGGTCATTTAATGGCATAAAGCGGGAATGCCGCTCGAAGGAGCCGAGAGCAATTAACAACATAATACATCGGTGCAGCGGGAACGCCGCTGCGGACACGAGAACACGTGACACACACCGAAATACCGCGAGATAATGCAATAGCGGAAAAGCCGCTGAATGCAAAGCGAACTGTGGGAGAATAATAATAACCACACGAAACCCCCGACGTGACGCATGAGGCTTAGCACTAAGCTAGAGCTCATCTAATGCTGACCTACTGACTGCTCAGCCGGAATCCCTCAAATGCAGTCAGTAGGTCGCATGTGATCAGGTAGGACCCAATCCCTGCACAAGGGGGTGGGTCCTACCTACGGAAGCCTAGAACGGCCAAAAACCCGAACCACGGGAGGCAGGTAGGAGGGGCCCAACCCTCCCAACCTGACAAGAATTTAATCTAAGCATTAAATTGTCACATGCCGCACACCAAAAAAAAGGAACTGGAATAATTTTGGACAGAAAACCTTCACAAAGAAAATCCTTACCCAAACACTGTCAGCATTGAACTACCACACACCCCCTCACCAATAAGTGCTGTTTTTAAAGTTTTAAACAAATTTCTATTTTCCATTATTTAAAATAATTATTGCATTATTCTTTAGATTATCAATTCAGGTGACCTTATCCTTCTCACCTTGTATTATGTAAAGTATATATCTTGTTCCCTAGTATCCAGTGTCCCTAGATTAAGTGTCTCTGCTTATTTGTATTTTCCATGAACGGAATATTTAAATAAATGTCAAATCATTTATATAATCACCTGCATAATCTATTTTACCTTGTATTATATACAGTATATATCTTGCTCCCTAGTATCCAGTGTCCCTAGATTAAGTGTCGCTGCTTATTTGAAGTTATTTGTAGTTGTAGTTTGAGCTGAACAGTTAAATAAATGTCAAATCACTTATATAATCACCTACATAATCAATATCACAAAACTTAAACAGCTAATTGCTGCTATTATAATTAATCAAATGATCAATGTTGTCCTTCTGCAGTCGGTGCTGCTGGTTGACTGATGTTTATCTTCTTGTTATTGATCCGTAAATCAGAAGTGATTAGTGGTATAAAGAGATTTTCCTTTATGATGATAATGATCAATACAGCAGGATGTTTAATAAGAGATAAAACAGATACTCCTGGGTTCCACTCTCATCCTGAATGTTCTTTTAAAACACTTAGCACTTTTCGGGGAACATTTATTACTTTGATGTGTGTTGATGGCGGAGTTCATTGGCTGTGATTCTGCGCCGGTGTTTGATGTATGAGTGTAAGCTTTAGCTACGGGCTAACTCCGGGCGATCTTTGATTACCGACTGCATTCTTTACGTTTCTACTGAGTGATGTTTCTGCTCTGATCTTCCTCAGGGGGAAGCCTTTCACTCAGCAACATTAAAATCTCACTCAGGGTCTGCAACATGCCCCCTGCCCAAGTTACCTATTTATTCTTAGATTTCCTGGTTCTGTCACATACCAAACAAGTGCTGTAGGTAAGATTTGTTTATTACGGTGCATTTAAACCTGCTGTAACATACAGTGCCAGTCAAAAGTCTGGACACATCTCCAACTCAATGCAATTCACTCTCTTTGGAGAACCCTTAAGTCCTCCTTTTCCCAGCATCGGTGGCCTCAGTTATTTTTATATATAATCCCACTGACTCCCTCCACAATTATGTGAAGTGACTCTCAGAGGAATCGTAACAATGAAGGCCGCCCAAAAATTTGGGCCTTGTGCATCAATGCGAATTAGGTTTTATGTGAGGATGTCTACAAACCTTCGGCTAAATCATTTTCAGCTGTGCTTGTCTTGTAGATAAATATTTGTGTGAACTTGAGCCCTGCTAGTTTGGCTCTAAGTAAGACAAACGCGTTAACGAGCGTAACCATCACCCCTGTGGAATTGTGGGATACGCGGCGGGGCGTCCTCCCTTTCGCGCCAGGGTCATTATGCTAATGGCGGCTAATTTGCAAAGCCTGGCCTCGTGTTGCAGGCGACAGTGGCTGATTGCTCCAATTTGTTCCATCACTGACAGGCTGGCGTGAGGACGAGGAGAAAGTCTGTGTTTGTGTTTGTGTGTGTGTGTGTGTGTGTCTGTGTGTATTGATGTGGAGAAAACAGGCCCATCTCTGACATACAGGAACTCAGACTGGCATTTCAGACGCTCCCTGCAGTATTTTGGACCCTGCTATTGTTCGAGGTGTGAAAATAAAGATGACAGGTGGCGATAAGTGCAAGAACAAGACGATCTGTGCTCGACAAACAAAAAACACATACAAACAAACAAACCAATAAAGTCGAAGAAAGCCGTGAACGGCAGCAAAGCTTCTTCAAGTGCGCCAGTTTACCTGCGCTCACAGCCGCCCGACGCCACAACTCATTTTATTGCCGGATGGCTGGGTGATTTATTTCTGAGCGAAGTGTGCGGCCGCTTTCCTGCTCGTGTGTTTCTGCACAAATCAAATCCGAACTGTTCAATAAGGAGAAACATTTCACGGAAACAAGCAAGACACACCATGAAATTGGAAAATGCTGCTCAGGTGTTCATTCTGACACACAAACACAAATCCATCCTCCCACATGCTCATATACACACATACTGGCAAAGACACACACATATACACAATGATATTTAGGCAAAGACATACACACACGCACACACACTTACATATAAGCAAAGACATACACAGGCACAGACATAATGTATATATGTAATTATATACACACATAATTGTAATTACATAAAACACACATAAAACACACATACACACCCACACACTTACTTATGGACACAGAAACACACACATAGATATGGACATGCACACACACACACACACACACACACAAACACACACATTTACATGTGTGATTATGCTCCACAGTATCTGAGTGAACTCATTTGTTTGTATAAGCCAACACGTGAGCGCAGATCTCAAGGTGCTGGTTTACTGTTTGCCCCTAAAATAAATAAAATTACTGCTGGTGGAAGAGCGTTCTCCCACAAGGCTCCTCAACTTTGGAATATCCTTTTAATTACTGTTCGCGTTTCTGAATCACTATAAATCTTTAAAAGTATATTAAAAACAAAATTATTTAATCTTGTGTTTACATAATTCCCTGGCGGCACGGTGGATTAGTGGTTAGCACGTTCGCCTCTCAGCGCTAGGGATTCCCGGTTCGAATCCCCATCTGGGTGGAGTTTCCATGTTCTCCCCGTGTCTGCGTGGGTTTCCTCCGGGTTCTCCGGTTTCCTCCCACAGTCCAAAAACATGGATCAGGTCAATTGAATTCTCAAAATTGCCCCATATAGAGTGTGTCTGTGTGAGTGAGTGTGTGTCCAGCGATGGATTGGCGCCCTGTCCTGTCTGTCTGCCCAGCGCCCGAGATATTCTCCCCTGGATGGGCATGGGGAACCCCACCCGACCCTGATAGAGGATAAAGCGGGAGATAATTAATTAATTAATTAATTAATTAATTCCATGTAGCTAAAGCTGTAGATCTCAGGCTTGGCAGTGTTGGTGAGCTAGGATAGTCTCTGCTGACATTTTAACTCTTCCCCACATTTATCATTGGTAAAGGGTGTGGCACTGAAATGATGCTATTCCAGGGAGTCCTTTCAACTAAGTCTGCAGTATCTGCCCCTTTAATTTATGCTACTGTAGTCAGTTATGTCTGAGTCACATGCTGCATTGTGTCAATCAAACTCTTCAATACTTCAATACTTCAATACTGGGCTTTATTAGCTCTAACCGTTTGACGTCTGTTTCTTTTAAAGTTTCCTGGAGGTGTCATCAGCTCTTTATCCATGGCTCTGCTGGTTTTCTGGGTTCTAAACTGAGTCTTGGCTGTACAGGAACTGAATAGTCCTGGGGTGAAACTGCTGTTTTTATGTTCTAAGTTCTGATTATTTTTGTCTTGGGTTTCTGCTTTGTGAAAGTTTTAAGATGCTTTATAGGAACTGAGTGATTTCAGGACACAACTGTGGTACAGAGAACATTTGGGTGATGCGTAAGTGCTGCGTATCACTGCTGAGATGCATTAGAAAGCTGTACGGTTGGTGATGAAGGTCAGGTATTGAAGGAGAAGTGCTGAACCCCTTACCACATCTGGCTGTACTACAGGAACTAGAGGAGACTAGAGGTTAATGCAGCACTCAGCGCCACTAACACTGACCCACAACAACACTGTTTACTATCATCCTGCAATATATTATCTTAGAGCATTGTTCTTACACTAAAGCTGCTTTAAAGTTCAATATGCTAGAAACAACATAGATCCAACAACATAGATTTTACTACCAATTTGAGACCAAGACTATAAACAGCTTTTCTCCAACACGCTACACCAACTGAAATACATTTCCAGAAACGGGAGTCGGCAGCGATTACATTTTAAAGCACACCAAGCTTATTTTTGTAAAAGGTTTTAATGCAGGAACAGAAAAGACAGCCGTTTAATCTGTCTGGAGTAAATTAACATTCAAATTAAGCTGGTACAGAGCGGCCACTCAGTGTGCCGTGTTTGGGTCTGGCCGGCTTTATGGATTGTGGTGCGTCACCCTGGATGCTAATAGCAGAATGGCTTAAAAAATGGAAGTTTGTGTTAGTGGTTCGTGGACTGTCAGCCCCATGTGCATAATTAGTCTGGTGGAGATGCGACTCGGCTCTCGTGGGATTCTCGTAATAAAGTGGTGCAATTACCAAATCTCCGCCATTAGCACTAATGAGTGATCTAATGCTACTAAAACCTTTTGGCCTTCATCACACCATAACAGGTGGAGAAAACTCTTTTAAGACTCATTTTAACACCTTCGAGTCTCCGCATAAGTGTATGGATCTAAATTTAAATCAGCACCTAGTTGTCATGGCTTTCTGCAATCGCCATGGTTACTGATTTAACACCACTGAATTCCAGCTCAGAAAATAAATAGGATTGAAAAGTGCAGATGCTGAAAGGGTTCGAAAAATAGCACACGCCTTTAACTGCTCCCCGGTTTGTCCACTGCTGCTGTGTTTCAGGAGACTGAATTAACTCACCCAGGGAGCGTTTAACCTAGGTACTGTGTACTAGCTGGCATTATTCAGCGCCCATGCACCACGCTTGTGTTAATAATACAACTGGCACTAGGTTCAGAGGAAAGTGTTATAGAGTACTGCAACTGCTTGAGTTCAGAATAGTCTAAGTAAAGCTGGATTTTAATTGTCCTCCACCCTGTCTACACTCCTCCACCATCTTATATCCACATTACTTTACTACTACTATAAACTTCTTTTACATTACTGCCACTGCACCATAATCCTAACAAACACTTTACATTACTGCCAATGAACACATCCCTTATTACCAACTTATATTACTGCCACTGTAACACAACCCTTACTTCTATTGTATCGCAATCCTAATTGACACTTTACATTACTGCCACTGGCCACAGGCTTTATTGCCACTTTACAAATACCTTACTGCCACTGTAATTACTTGCCACTTTGCCACAACCCATACTGCGTCTTAACATAACTGCCACTTTACCACAATCCTTAATTCCACATTATATTTCTGCCACTTTACAAGAGCCCATACTGTTGCTTTATATTACTGCCACTGGCCACAGCCCTTACTGCCACTGCACATTCTTGCCACTTTACCACAATCCCCTCTGCCACATCATATCACTGCCACTTTACCAAATCCTTTACTGCCACGTTATATTGTTGCCAATGGCCACAGCCCTTAGTGACACTTTACAAATATCTTACTGTCACTTTACTTAATTGCCACTTTACCACAACCCTTACCACCACTTTAACACAATCCCTACTGCCACATTATATTACTGCCACTTTACCAGAACCCTTACTGGCTCTTAACATTACTGCCACTTTGCCACAATCCTACTGCCACATCACTGGCACTTTATTGCTGTCACTGGCCACAGCCCTTACTGCCACTTCCACTGTACATTATTGCCACTTTAGCACAATACCCTACTGCGACATTATATTAACTCTTACTGCCAATAATCACTAGCTTCATTCTTGGTAGGACTGGATTTTACAATCCCGAGTGTTTCTGCACTGCAATTTTTTGGGTTCCTTGGAGTCTGCTGCCAGTTATGGCAAGGTTACAGCAAAGGCACATCATCAGTTGTGTAGCTTAATTGCAACCTTACTTTTACATCTTAATGCCACTTTATGAGAACTTTACCACCATTGTATCTCACTTTTCTGACTTCATGGTTTTATGTAAACCTATTTCATGTTATGTAAAATAATGATTTCTTTGCTCACTTGAACACTCTGCATCAAATCTACAGTTCGAAACGCAACCCTGTTGGTTATTACATCATTCTTTCTCGATGACTTTTCAATACAATGCATTTCATGTGAGGCCCTCAGGTCATTTCATGCATATTAAATTGATAACTGTGCATACATCCAGCAAAGAAGGGTTCAGGATAGAATGATGCAGTATAACCAGAACCAAAGTTTCGATTTAAGCGGCACGGTTGCTTAGTGGTTAGCACATTCGCCTCTCAGCACTAGGGATTCCCGGTTCGAATCCCCATCTGGGAGGAGTTTCCATGTTCTCCCTGTGTCTGCGTGGGTTTCCTCCGGGTTCTCCGGTTTCCTCCCAAAGACCAAAAACATGGATCAAGTCAATTGAGTTCTCCAAATTGCCCCATATAGAGTGTGTATGCATGCGTGTCTGTGTGAGTGAGTGTGTGCCCAGCGATAGATTGGCGCACTGTCCTGGGTGTATCTGCCCAGCGCCTGAAACCTTCTCCCCTGGATGGGCATGGGGAACCCCACCCCAACCCTAATAGAGGATAAAACGGAAGATAATGAATGAATAAATATTGTTATCATTAGGTGGTTTGAGATGTATGCCCCCTAAATTTTATTGGGCGCCTTTAGCGAGGTGTTAATGTTTTCTTGACATTGTAACTCTGTTACCAAAATTACATTAAACCAACGAAAAAGCCTCATGTTGGAAATAATAACCTGTAATTTTAAGGTTCTGTTCATTAGGCCAGTTATATACTGTTTACAAGCCATATTTTCTTATTTCCTTGCAGATCAAACTGCAATTGTTTGTTCTATATGTCAGATTTCATTATCAAATAAAAAACTAAGCTTCAAAACCCACATCCTGGTTTTTTCCCCACAAATATATTTATCATAGCTGCATTTCTTTTGGCAAACACTCGAAACACAGCCTGGGGCGGAATCTCGAATGGTTCACACATATCCTCACTACCTGATGCCATTACAGCACCTGTGTAATGCAATCTGTCTTCAATAAAACTCAGTTCCACAACCAATTTTTCTTTTATACTCTCACAAGAGTCACAAAGCTCCGGTGTGGATACCACTTGCAGGGAGGAATCTGCACTGCACAAATGAGAATCTCCACAGATCTGCTTTGCAATAATACCTCACGGGTATCAGGACATTATTAGTATATGTATTAAATGGGCAGATTAGAAGTGAGTGGAGCATAAAGGGTTAATGCTGAGAGGAGGTGCATTAACTTCGGCATGAGAGCAGCACTGTGCAGAGAATTTGCAAGCAGTCTTTCTCTCGCACCCTCCCTCTCTCCCTCCCTCCCTTTCTTCCTCTCTGTGGTCCTAATGGCCAGATGAAGTCTGTCCCCAGTCCCATGGCTTTAATGCACTCGTGGGGCTGAAGAAGGAAGAAAAGTAGATGGAGGAATGATGAGACGTGAGCGAGAGCCTCAGAAAGGCTCCATATATCCGCTACTTGAAAGCAAAGAACTGAGTTACCGAGTCTCTCTGTGACCCGGTGGGCACTAGGGATAAGGAGGGGGCTGGGTGAAAGGAGCCTGAGACTGAGACACTTTTAAATCTATCACTTTTATACACCAGGGTCCAAACACTGAGTCTACCATCTGAAAACACAGAGGATAAGCTGTATCCCTTTTCTACTATATACTGCAAACAGACAGAAAGACAGAAGGTGGGATATAAACAATGACTAGACCAATGGACAGGTGGAGAATGAATCCAGAGGGGGGACAGATATTTGGTTGGATGAGCAGGAAAAAGAAAGGACCAGTGAGAACAACATACTACAGTAAAATTATGAAAAAGACAAAAGTATATACAGTATATATATATATATATATATATATATATATATATGTGTGTGTGTGTGTGTGTGTGTGTGTGTGTGTCCCTCACTCACGCTCTCTCTCTCCCTCTCTCACACACAGGTTTACTCACCTGTTTTTTATCCCTGGTTAAATAAAAGTATAGATAAATAATCAGTGAGCAAAAACAGAGCACTGAGAACTGAGAGGTGATGCATGGATGTGTGGATGAAACACTATGGACGGGTGGGGGGGGGGGACACCTGGCTGAATTGCTGAGAAGATATTGACAGTAAAATGGAGAAACCGAGATATACAAATAAAAACATTTAGCGTGGAGGGATGGACAGATTAAGGGTGTATGGATCAATAGATTATTTTCAGGGGATGTAGAAGGGAATAATGTGTAAAAACATTTGTGGGGGGGGTTGTGGGGTGGGGTAAGAAGGTTACGAAATATTAATTGTAATAGTGATAGCGGGACAAAGGATAGATGGAGAGACAGACAAGCAGCTGGCGGGTAAGGGGTGGAGTTTGAGGTGCTGACAGATAGACAAATTGACAGATGGATTAATAGATACACAGGAGGGCAGGGGGACAGGCAGATTGAAAGACAGCAAGATTAGAAGACAGAGGTATGGAGAGATAAATGAGGGGGCAGAAAGAACAAGAGAATAAGAATTCAAGAATTAGAGTAGTATACAAAGACCAACATGTTGACTTAGAGATAGAAGGACAGACAGTTCCGTCAGTAGATCGATATTGGTCAAGTCGCTCTAGTGTATATACATTTATAAGATTTAAGTGCTGACTCTGAGTCATAGTGTGAGAAGATACTAAAATGTGTCTCAGTGCATTGACTGTACTGAGTTATTAGGAGGAACCTCCGTCCACTCCAGTCTAGCCGCTCGGAGCAAAGACAGAGGGTTGTCACTTAGCCGTGAATGCAGCATGGCAGCGCGACTCACCGGTTGCTGGGTCTGTTAAACTGGCTAGCAAATTAAGCATCTTACTGTCCAGTACCCTCCCTTAGCATGACTTGTAGTGCACAGAGGATACCCACACCAGAGTGGCAGCATGCTGCCGCAGACTCTTAGGCATGACGGCCAATAAGGTTAGGGAAAATAAACCTGCTCATGCTCAGTGCGGACGCTGGGACAATGACAATATGTTGCTTTAGTTCTGTGGAGTGCATCCAACATTCCTTCTAACATTTATGGTACCGTGCACAGATACCACATTCAGTTCTGTGCTATCTGTGTGCATGTGCCCTGCCATACACAGAGTAGGAGAGTGAGACAGGCACAGGCCCCTCTCTGCTGTCCATCAGATGGGTCGCAGTGAGTCTCGTTGACCTGCTGAAAGGAGGAGAAGACAACTAGCTGTAAGCAGCCAGTTAACTCTAACTGCTGACAATGACGTGGGGGATGCCCTCTGGCTGTGGGGCGAGGTGGACGCCCTCGGTGGACGAGGAGTGGAGCATGCCCTCTGGCTGCGTATTCCTGTGGGCTCCCTCTGGCTGCATGGTCCGGTGCTCGCTGTGGATGAGGTGTGGCTGACACCCTCTGGCTGCGTGGCGAAGCGGACGTCCTCTGCCTGTGGAACGAGGCGAGTGCCCCTTGTGGATGGGCTCAGCGGCGTGCGGTCCCTGGTGCACGGGCTCGGCAATGTGCAGCCCCTTCTGGATGGGCTCGGCGGCGTGCGGCCCCTGGTGCACGGGCTTGGCGGCATGTGGCCCCTTGTGGACTTTTCCAAAAAACTTTTCCTGAGTCTGCTGGTGCTGGAGCGGAGGCTCCTGTAACGCCTACTGTAAGAGGCTGAAAAGTCCGTGGTTTAGGTGGGTAGTGTCCTTTGTGATATTTCTTGCCCTGCCCAGGCAGCGCTTTTGATGCAAGTCCTCAATGGTGGGTAACTCGGTGCCTATGATGCGCTGCGCCGTTTTTACCACCCGCTGGAGTGCTTTGCGGTCTGCAGCACAGCAACTGCCATACCATACAGAGATGCAGTTGGTGAGTATGCTCTCAATGGTACAGCAGTAAAAGTTCACCAGGATCTTGGGAGACAGGTGAGCTTTCTTGAGACTCCGGAGAAAGTAAAGGCACTGCTGCGCCTTTTTGATGAGGATGGAGGAGTTCAAGGACCAGGTGAGATCATTAGAGATGTGAAGACCGAGGAACTTGAAGCTGGACACCTTATCCACTGCAGCTCCACTAATGTAGATGGGGGTGTGAGCTTGGCTCCTGGTCTTCCTGAAGTCCATAATGATCTCCTTGGTTTTGTGCGTGTTGAGTGCCAGGTTGTTTTCGTGGCACCATGAGGACAGACACTGTACTTCGTCCCTGTAGGCCATTTCATCGTTGTCTCTGATCAGGCCTATCACGGTGGTTTCGTCTGCAAACTTGACTATGGTGTTTGATCCATAAACAGTCACACAGTCGTGGGTGAAGTTCAGAATCAAAACACAGCCTTGTGGAACGCCAGTGTTCAGGGTGATGACTGATGAGATGAGGTTGCCCAATTTAACAGACTGGGGTCTGTTAGTCAGGAAGTCTGAGATCCAGTTGCAGAGTGATATGCTGATACTCAGATGGTTGAGCTTGGATATCAGCATGGATGGGATCACTGTGTTGAATACTGAACTAAAATCAATGAACAGGATTCTCACGTATGAGTTTTGACAGTCCAGGTGGGTCAGAGCGGTGCGTAGCGCTGTGCAAATAGCGTCCTCTGTGGAACTATTGCTGCGGTACGCAAACTGGTGTGGGTCCTGTGTAGCAGGTAGGCAGGACTTCAAGTGAGAGAGAACTAGTCTCTCAAAGCACTTGGAGATAATTGGTGCAACAGGTCGGAAGTCATTAAGGGCTGTAGCAGTTGAGTGCTTTGGCACGGGCACGATGGTAGCAGACTTGAAGATAGATGGAACAGCTGCCTGGGCCAGCGAGACATTAAAGATGTGTGTGAAGACACCCGAGAGTTCCTCAGCACAAGCTATTAGCACCCAGCCGGGTACACCATCGGGCCCAGCTGCGTGTGACTGACATCCGAAGTGGAAAGGACAAGTAGGTTGACGTCTGGTGCAAGATTTTTGGAAATGTAGCCTTGATTCCCTGGTCGAAGTGAGCGTAGAAGTGATTCAGCTCATCAGGGAGTGAGGCACTGTTGGTGGATGGCACAGTGCTGGCTGGCTTGAAGTCAGTGAGTGTGTATATGCCCTGCCACATACGTCGAGGGTCAGAGGTGGTGAAGTACTCCTCAATCCGCTGTTTGTAGCAGTGCTTGGCTGTAGCTATTCCTCTCCTCAGGTTGACTCTGGCAGAGCTGTATGCCTCCCGGTCTCCTGACCTGAAGGCAGCATCTCTGGCTTTGATCAAAGAGTGAACCTCTCTGTTCATCCAGGGCTTCTGGTTCGGGAACGTTATTATTGTCCTTTGTGATGTGACTCTGTCCACACAGTTGTTGATGTGTTCCAGGACAGAGTTAGTGTAGGTGTCCTGGTGGATGTGTGAGCCCGTGGTGGCCCGGGCAGCATACTCACTCCAGTCGGTGTGCTGGAACTGGTGCTGAAGGAAGGAGTCGGCCCCATCCGTCCAGATCTTTACAGCTTGATCCTCTGGATGACTGGAGTGTATTTGGGGAGTAGAAACAATGAAAGATGATCAGATAGTCCAAGGTGGGGGAGGGGTGTGGCTTTGTACGCATGAGCCACGTTTGTGTAAACTTTATCTAAAGTTTTTTGTCCCCTTGTGGTGCAGGAGACATTCTGAAAAAAATTTGGTAATCTGGATTTTAGCTCAGTATGAATGATTAAAGTCCCCTGCTACAATGAAGGCTCCATCTGGGTGTGTAGTTTGCAGTTTGTTGATAATAGCACAGAGTTCCTCCAAGCCGAGTTAGCATTAGCATCCGGAGGTACATAGACTACAGCAGCAACAACACTGCTAAACTCACAGGGCAGATAGAAGGGTCTGCATTTAATGATCAGGAACTCCAGGTCCGCAGAGCAGTGGCTTTCAACTACAACGGAGTCCGTGCACCACGCTTTGTTTATGTAGATACAGTTTCCTCCGCCGCAGTTTCCTCTGAACAGCGCTCGTCCCTCCAGTTCCACCACGCTGTCCGCCACATCGTCCCTCAGCCACATTTCCGTGAAAAACATTAAAATACAGTCCCTGAGCCATCTCTGTCTGAGGGTCCAGATCTTTAATTAATCCGGCTTTCGCGGCAGCGAGCGAACATTGGCGAGAAAAACACTAGGTAACGCCGGCCGGTGTGGGTTTAGCCTTAGCTTCGCACGTAGACCGCCGGGCTTACCCCGCCTTTGTTTACGTTGCATCGCCGGCGTCGGGCACTTCCGGTCGGCAAGAACGACTCGCTAGGTCCCGATGTCCGGATCAACTCTGGAGGGAGCTGGTTGAAATCAAACTGATGCGTAAATCCGATATTTGTGCAGTGATTGTTAATGTCCAAAAGTGTCTGTCTGTCGTAGCTATAGTTTTCACAAGTGATTCGAGCAAATAAACAGGCGGAACTCGGCGGGTTCGCACGCTGGCTGGACCTCAGCGGGCTCATACGCTGACTGGACCTTGGCGGGAACGCACGCTGGGTGGACTTCGGCGGGCACGCACGCTGGGTAGACCTTGGTGGGCCTGCACGCTGGATGGGCCATGGTGGGCACGTCCGCTGACTGGACCTCGGTGGGCACACACGCTGGAGGCGCTGTGGCAGGGGTGCGGAGAGACTGGTGTGCTGGTGTGCCCAGGCCGGCTGGCACCCACTGGCATGTGAGTGTGATGAGCGCCCTCTGGCAGGCCGGCCGCGTCAGCACCTCCAGTACGCCGTTCGTTCTCCACCTCCGCCTCGGGATCGCCATCCTGCATACAATACAGGTAGACCCCCACCGCCACACCCAAGGACGGAGCATCAGACGAATACGAAACTGGGTAGACAGACTGGACAGGACAGACAAGGGGATGGGGCACATTCACACCACATTCATCCACAGACACCAGTGGTGGCTCCGGTACCGCCCCCTCGCAGTGCGACTCGGACACGGTGCGCTCCGGAACGGTCGCTACGGTCGCGCTCCGCGCCTGGGTCTCGCAACATGGGGTTTAACGAACCGGACTGGACCGTCAGTCCAGAACTCCTCAGTGTTAAGGAGGGTTCGTATAGGCAGAATATGCCCATACAGGTATGACTCGCCCGCCTCGTCATCCTCTGCGCAGAGCGACTCGTATCCACTCCTCCATAACCACTCATCATCGGAGTCACACCACTCCGACACCACTGAATCAGAGCTGTTTTACGGCTCCGGGACGGCGTGCTCCGCATAACGGCGTACTCGCGGACACGACGGAGGGCGGCGCGTGTACGAGGGTTTACGGCCCTCGCAAAGAAAAATTAAAAAAATGCTTATCTGGGCTCTGGACTCCCCAAATTGATTGGCATGTCGTTTCTGTTACGCTCGCCTACCTCAACCGGAGTGGCTGCGCAGATGAAGCGCAGAGCCGCAGCGCTTTAATGCGCTGAAGGGAGCCAGGCATGCAGGTAGCAGAACAACAGAATTTTATTTAAAGGTGTAGGGACACCATAAACAGAGGAGGTACAAACGCGAGCATAAAACTAATGACGTGCACTGAGGAAGGGGAACACAGGAGATAAATACAAACCGACACCCGACCACATGCACAAATCCAACCAATGAACATAGAGTTAATTAACCTAAATGACAACCCTGAACGAAAGTTAATTAACTCAAATACAAAACAGGTGTCCTAGGCACCTGTTACACTGTAGTGCATCCGTTTTATTTTTTGTTAGTCCCCTGTTTGTCCTTTCATTCATTCATTCATTCATTATCTCCCGCTTTATCCTCTATTAGGGTCGGGGTGGGGTTCCCCATGCCCATCCAGGGGAGAACATCTCGGGTGCTGGGCAGATAGACCCAGGACAGGGTGCCAATCCATCGCTGGGCACATACTCACTCACACAGACACATTCTATATGGGGCAATTTTGAGAATTCAAATGACTTGATCCATGTTTTTGGACTGTGGGAGGAAACCGGAGAACCCGGAGGAAACCCACGCAGACACGGGGAGAACATGGAAACTCCACCCAGATGGGGATTCAAACCGGGAATTCCTAGTGCTGAGAGGCGAACGTGCTAACCACTAATCCACCGTGCCGCCCCTGTTTGTCCTTATTTCTCTATTATTCAGGATCATCACAGAACAGGTATAATTTGGGTGGTGTATTGTTTTATTGTTAGTTCTACAGTGACACTGTTGCAGTGAGGGGTTTTAGTGCAGCAGCGCTGCTGTAGTTTCATTTAAACACCTCAGTGAAACTGCTGGGATAGGAAAAATGTACCAACCAAATACTGTAATACCTGCTCCGTGGAGGTACTCTATTGAGGTCCTGACCATTAGAGAACAGAATAAAGGGGGTATGCACAGTATGTGTACTACAGATGGACTACAGCCTTCAAGCGTGGAACTACAAAATCCATGTGGAACTGATAACATACACAATAATGAAGCAAAAAAGGGGAGTGTCCAAACTATTGACTGGTACTGTACATGGTGTCCATATACTTTAGAATTTTTAATTGTGCCTTCTCCCTCTTTTTAGCACCTGTTCAAATGTTTCTCGACTGCCAACTGCTTCCCTCATTTTCCTAAAAACACAATATACATCAAAGGACCCAATTACAGGAGGGTGTAATTTGTGGGGTGCAGACAGGCGTAGCGGGACGTTAGCATACAGAGCTACGATTACAGCACAATAGCGGCGCTAGCATAAAGAGGAGCCTTTATTCCGTCTCTAAGCGAATCCTTCCTGGTCCTTTTTTTCCCTCACTGTTTTCTCCACAGCTCTCATTTCCACTTCAGGGTGAGATGAAATTTTCCTCAGCTGTTGTACTTTCTCTTTGTTGTGGGTTTAATTAATCCCCGGTGTCTCCGACTTTAAGTTTAAGGTCAGGTTTGATTAATGCAGCAAGCTCTCGGTCCGGCACTCTCTGGAGGAAGAGCGGTGCGAAAATCGAATCCTCCTTTCTGTATATTTCAAACATTAGGAATTTACAGCAGGTGTTTCCATTCATCCGTACACTCGGCACATACCTGTATGCTAATAGGCCTCACGGAGAAAATAAATAAATAAATAAAAATCTATTGCACTGTTCTAAACAAAGCTACAATTGCAGATCTTCCACCATTTCCATCTTTAAAAATGACCCTCCTGAAGCCCTACTCTAATTTTCTGAATAAATCTTCTAATTAATAATTTTACTGATGTTTAGTTAAAAAATTCTGGATTACATTTGTTTTCAAGTAATTCTATGTAAATAGGATACATTGGATGAATAATGCAAAAAGAAATGAATCAAGTAATAAATGATTCAAAGACGTAAGGTGTAAGGTGGATGAAAGGAAGGATAAATGGTTAAAATTACATGGATAACAAAAAATATATGGATGGATGAGAGGTGGAGGAATGAAAGGATGGATGGATGATATACAGTATGGATAAGTGGATGAATAGTTAAATGGATGCAATAATACATAAATGGACAGGCGGATTGGTGGATGTATGGAGTCAAGTAACAAATAAAATACAAAGAGGTTCATAAAAGGAGGTAGAAATGGTTGGACAAAAATGTTGCTTTAATCAAAAAAAATAATGAATGAATCGATGGATGCATGGCTGGATAAATGATTGTATGAATAATGGATGGATTAAAGAATGAGTGATGGATAGATGGATGGGTGGATGCATACATTGGCAAATGGTTGGATTAATAGGTGGATAAATGGAGATATAAATAGATGCTGGAATGATGGGTGAATCAAAGAATGAGAAATGGATGGGTGGATGCATGGATAATTAACAAATCAAGTATTAAGTAAATGAAAGACCTAAAAAATAGTTGTTAAATAGATGCAGATGTAGACTTTAAATCCTAGGCTCTACAGTAGGCCTGCCACACTTTCGGGGCATTAAATAAGTCATCTCCCAGTCACCCACCCCAGCTAGTCTATTTCATGAATTTTCAGCTCCCCATACTTTATCCTCAACCAAAGCTAAAAGCTTGCTTTCTCTGCCTCCTCTGAAAGCTCTCTGGTAGCTGTATGTTACTCCTTGCCCCACAGTCCTAATTCAAACAAGAATGCTGTAGATCTTCCCACAAACCACCTCGTGCCACCTCCATTGGGAAGAATCTTGCACTCCATTCTCTCTCTCCCTGTACTCCGTAACCAGGACAGAGTACTTCCCCCTCTTCCTTTCATGTTCTTCTTCCATTCTCTACATCCATGGCACACAGTTCTATTGGATGTGGCCCACAGCACCAGGTCTGATCGCAATGTGGTGGGAAGTGGAACTGTCTGCCCAGGTTCACCCTCAGTTGCCAATTCTCTTCGTTTTCCCCTCTCTAAAGATCTTTATCCACTGATGACTCCATAGCTGAATCTCATTTGTCCAATATGACAAATGGACAGATGGATGATAGATGTTGGATGAATGGTTAAATTAATAGATGAGTAGATGGAGGTATGAACAGATGCATTAATGATGGACGGATAAATAAATGATGAATGGACAGATAGATGGGTGGATGTACGAAATGAAATGTGGACAGAAAAGTGGAGGTTAGCATGAATGTTGTAAATAGCAGTATGAAGAGTTGAACAGTGACAAATAACCTGTTTGAATGAAATAATGAATTAATGAATGAATGAATGAATGATTTTGTGTATGGCTAATGGATGAGCACATGAATAGATGGATGGCTAGGTGGATAAAAAATTTAACTCTAGATGGATGGATGGTGTTGTAGTTAGATGTATGGATGATGGATGGGTGAATTGTAAGATAGACAGCTATAAGGAGAGATGAAAGCATGATGGATAGCTGGATGATTTAAATTCAGAGTAATGACCTGTAGATGAGAGATTTATATAGGGAATATGTGAAGGATGAATAGATGTACAGGTGGATGATTAAACATGGATGGATAGTGAATTGAAAAATGAGGAGAGGAATATGATCTAGTTGCTTTTGGGTTCCCCATGCACATCCAGGGGAGAAAGTGTGCTGGGCAGATTCACCCAGAAAAGGACACCAATTCATCGCTGGGCACACACTCACTCACACAGACACATACTATATATTTAGATAGAGGCAATTTGGAGCATCAATTTTCCTCATATATATATATTTTTTAACTGTGGGGGGAAAAATGAGATATCCACAGAAAACCCATATTTTGGGCATCGGAAGAACATGAAAACCCATATTTTGATTTGAACCTGGATCCCCAGCACTGAGAGGCGGACTTTCTAACCACTACATCACCGTTCTAACCACTACATCATGCCCTGTCTGCAAAATGTCCTAATGTAATGTTATCATTTACTAATGAATCTCTATAGAATTTCTTATTTCATGTCATAATCTTCTGTTTAATCCTACACTAGTGTAGCGGGGGAGAATGAATCTGTGCTGGGGCATGACAGGGCAACAATTAATCTTTTTGCACGCACTCACTCACACAGACACACACTATATAGCGGCAATTTAGAGCAGCCAGTTCACCTTGAATCCATCTCCGTATTTGGACTTTAAAGTTTCCTCTACAGAAAAAACTCTCAATCAGGATTTGAACCTGTATTCTCCGGGCTGATAGACGAACGTGCTGACCACTATGCTACCATGTCGCCCTACAGAATTTCACATTTTAATTAAACATAATACTAAAAACAAAACTGCATGTTTTGGTTTTTACAGAAAACAAACCAAGCTGTTTTATTTTGGGAGAAGGAAATGTGCTTCATTATTATATGACCCCCGTAAGGAAGAGAGTTTTGTAAAAAGCAGCAGTTTGGTTGGAGTCACGGCGCTGTTTGTTTTCTTGAACATCTGCTATGTGGTTAATAAAAGTGCAATCCAAAGAGACAGCTGCAGAACAACGCTGCAGAAATAAAGAACAACCAGCGGCAGAACGGGTTTAACGTATAAACCAGCACGTTGTAGCCTGAGGTGCGAGCGTGCACACACACACACACACACACATAAATACATACACACACACACACACACACACACACACACACACACACACACACACACACACATACACACAATCCCTGCAGCTAGGAGCACAGATGTAAATACTTAATGAGTGATAAAGAATAAAAATCTTTACTTACTGCATTGCAGCTTTATTATTTTGTCTAATCTGTAACTACATTAATTCCATTGTAATAACAGTAAACAACAGCGATGTCTTCAAGAGACATGAATCCTATAACCTGTTACTCAGATCATATCTTATCTCTATCATAACTCCCAACATTTTAAAACAATGAAAAGTAAAAAAAAAATCCTATCTACACAGGAAAATCCCAGTGAGGATTAGCTTTTAGGAACTAAAGCATTTGTAAGTCCAGCCAATAACGTAATAAAAAAAAGGAATAAAAGAAAATAAAAGGTAAAATGGCACCCTTTTTATTCAGTATGGAGTCTCTGAGGGGTCATGTGTTCTGTTTTATTTACTGTATGTATGTTGTGAGCAAACCACAATCCCTCACAATACTTAGTGTTCCCATGAGATGTTATGCCATGTTTATGACATACAGAATGATTTGTAGTAGATACTGTGAGTGCTTAAATAGTAGATAAAATTGTGCTTTTAACATATAGGCAGATTGACAAGCTGGTCAGACATGAAGGGTCAGTGATGGGTGTGGAACTGGACAATGTAATTAAGGTGGTAGAGAGGAGGACGCTTAACAAACTGCTTTCCACCATGGATGATGATGGTCACCCACTGTATACCATGATTATGGAACAAAAGAGCAAGTTTAGTGACAGGCTGCTGCCATCAGGTTTTATAATTCTCCTAGTTGGGCCCAAAGGACAGAAAAGGTCAAATAAGAGAAATAAATAGGAGTTTTCTTTGACAATTTATTTGCACTATAATCACTTTAGATCACCTACTGGACTTCTGGACACTTTTACATACATATATTAATACATACACATGTTTACTTTTTATATATTTATATAGTGTTTATTGTCACAGGTGCCTGTGGCACCTGTCCCTCGTTTGGTTCTTAATTGTTTCAGTTGGGTGATTGGTTTGTTTTGTGCACGTGTTTAGTTGATTTGTTATTTATTCTTAGTTTTCCTGTCAGTCGGCGCACGTCTTTGTTTTGTGGTTATGATGCCCTTTGTTACTTTGTTCGTTTTGTTCCCCCCTCTCAGTTGGTGTCCCGTCACCAATTTTTAATAATTTCTCATTTTGGATTTTATCCCTGTGTCTGTTGGATTCTCCTTCCGCGTGCAACCACGTTTGCGGCGCTGCGCATTGTCTCCGCGTGGGTCGCACTCGTGGGAGTGCTTTCCTCGGACCCACGCACGCATTATTCCCCGCGTGGTCGGTACCCGGGAGCGCTCACTAGGCGCGAGCGGTGTTACGCAATTCCTCCGCGTAGCCGCCCTCCTCCCAGGGAAGAACGGACAATTGCTAACAGAAAGACGTGCCAAACTATCTGGAGAGTTCCGGACACCAGGGGTCACCCACTGCTGAGCCGGAGGACCAGAGGCTGCGCCGATGAAGAAGCCGAGTACCAGGGGTCGCCGATTACCGAGTCTGGGCGCCAGGGACCGCTCCATCGTCTACTCCGAGCACCAGGGTCCACCAGCCGCAGACTCCGGACAACAGGGGCATTATCCCCGCCTCGCAGCAAGAGGGCGCCGATCCGCGCCCCCGCAGCGAGATGACGTACTCCACGCTGTCAGCAGGGGGCGGCCAACAGGCTTCATCGCCGGAGGGACCGTTACCCCCCCCCCCCCCTTTTTTTGTTTTTTGAGTACTGTTTATTGTTATTATTATTATTTTTTTTTTGTTGGGTCGCTTCCCTTTTAGTGCGACCCTTGGGGTGGGGGTATGTCACAGGTGCCTGTGGCACCTGTCCATCGTTTGGTTCTTAATTGTTTCAGTTGGGTGATTGGTTTGTTTAGTGCACGTGTTTAGTTGATTTGTTATTTATTCTTAGTTTTCCTGTCAATCAGCGCACGTCTTTGTTTTGTGGTTATGATGCCCTTTGTTACTTTGTTCGTTTTGTTTCCCCCTCTCAGTTGTCTCCGCGTGGGTCGCACTCGTGGGAGTGTTTTCCTCGTACCCACGCACGCTTTATTCCCCGCATGGTCGGTACCCGGGAGCGCTCACTAGGCGAGAGCGGTGTTGCGCAATTCCTCCGCGTAAGCCGCCCTCTCCCGGGGAAAGACGGACAATCTAACATATATATATATATATATATATATATATATATATATATATATATATATATATATATATATACAATATATAGTATATATATATATATATATATATATATATTCATTCATTATCTCCCGCTTTATCCTCTATTAGGGTCGCGGTGGGGTTCCCCATGCCCATCCAGGGGAGAACGTCTCGGGCGCTGGGCAGATAGACCCAGGACAGGGCGCCAATCCATCGCTGGGTACACACTCAAACACACTCTATATGGGGCAATTTAGAGAACTCAATTAACTTGATGCATGTTTTTTGGACTGTGGGAGGAAACCGGAGAACCTGGAGGAAACCCACGCGGACACGGGGACAACATGGAAACTCCACCCAGATGGGGATTCGAACCGGGAATCCCTAGCGCTGAGAGGCGAACGTGCTAACCACTAAGCCACTAAGCCACCGTGCCGCCCATATATATATATATATATATATATATATATATATATATATATATATATATATATATATATATATATATATATATACTTGCACACATTATGTACATACCTATACATACATACATATTATTCATTATTAATTATTAATTGTTAGATTAGGTGCCCAGCGATGGATTGGCGCCCTGCCCTGGGTGTATCTGCCCAGCGCCCGAGACGTTCTCCCTTGGATGGGCATGGGGAACCCCACCGCGACCCTAATAGAGGATAAAGCAGAAGATAATGAATGAATGAATGAATGAATGTTAGATTACGTCACTACCCTCCAACTTGTTGGCTTAATTGAATTTATTCTTGTTTCTATTTGTGCTATTTTTATTATCATCTGTAATATTTGTATTATTTCATAATTATGCTGCTTTCCTCCGGGATAAACAGTCTTTTCTTCTGTCTGTCAGTTTGTCCATTCATCCATCTGTCTATATAAAACTGTGGTGTGCACCAGATACCATGACATTTTAAGTGTTGCACACCAGGCACTATATTTGTGCTAATGACATACTGAATGAGGCAAACCAGATACTATGTCATGCTTATAAACTATGTAATGTGAAATGAATACTATGCCATGCATACGACATACGACATACGACAGTGTGCACAAGATTCTAGGTTGTTGTCTCAACAGATTATATGGTGTGCACCAGGTATTATGTCATCCTCTCAATATACTAAGTGGTGCGCACAAGATGTCATGCTTCTTACAAAATAAGCACTTAGTCCAATATATTACATCTTGCTTATATCTCATAATTGGTGTGCACAAGATACTAAGTCATTTACATTTATGTGTCATACTTAGATTCTTTGACATGCTCACAACATACCATGTGGTGCTCTCAACATGGGTGGTGTGCACCAAATACTTTGTCCTGCTCTCAACTTACTAAGTGGTGTGCATGAGTTACTAAGTAATGCATATAACATACTATATGATGCGGACGAGACAATAAGTCATGCTTATGAACTGGTGCCAGGATAATAATCTCCAACTCAACATCAGCAAGACTAAGGAGCTGATAGTGGACTACAGCAAGAAATAGACGAGGAGCTTCCACCCTGTGAGGATCAACGGTGCTGCAGTAGAAAGGGTAGACAGCTTCAAGTACCTTGGAGTTCAAATCGCGCAGGACCTATCTTGGTCCTGCCACATTAACAAGCTGGCAAAGAAGGCTCGTCAGCGTCTCTACCACCTTCGACGTCTACGAGACTTCAGGCTGCCCTCCAAGGTCCTGCAGAATTTCTACTACTGCACCGTTGAAAGCATCCTCACAGGGAACATCATAACCTGGTTCGGGAACAGCACCCATCTGGACAGACGGTCACCACAAAGGGTGGTATGTTCGGGTACCATCTGTGTAGCACTTCCAGATCTCCAGACCACCTACAAGAAGCGGTGCTGGTCCAAAGGCAAAAAGATCGTTGAAGACTTCAGTCATCCTGACAACAAGCTCTTCACTCTGTTGCCATCAGGACGGCGTTTTCGTGTCCTGAAGGCAAACACAGAGAGGATGAGGAGGAGCTTCTTCGCAACAGAGATTCGGACGCTGAAACAGGACTAAACGGACTTAAACCTGTAACCCTGCACTGCAATATTTGCACAAAAAAAAAGCACAACCCACTTTTATAATTCCATTTGCACATTGTAAATACATAGTTAAATTTTATTTTATTTTTATTTTATCTTTATGCTATCCTATTTTTCTTATCCTTTTAAACAAATGTAATTTTCTGTGGAGAGGTCAAGAAAGAATTTCACTGCTGGCTGTACCATGTATAACTACGCATTGACATGGTTTGTTTTGGTCACGTGGTGTGGGTTGGTTTTGTTTTGGTCACGTGGTGTGGGTTTGTTCTGTGTTCACGCCCCCGTAATCACGCGCACCTGTACACTATTATCGTTTGGCTACTTATACCCCGCACGCCCTCTCGTCTCCGCCAGTTTGTCTTGTGCCCTGCCTTGTCTATGCCAAGATACTACCAGCCCTCTGTTACCTTGATTACCTTGCCGTGTTTGCTGTGTTGTGCTTTTTGTGTGTGCAGTTCGCCCCGCCGCCTTCACTACGTCTAGTGCACTTCCCCTGTCTCCTGGACCGTTTGTACTCCGACCCGCCTACGTCATCACCGCTCGCGCCCTGTATCTCCGATCCCACGTTGTGTGTTTGTCTACGCCTCGCTCTGTTGTTGGAACAATAAATCGTTGTTTTGAGACTGTACCCACGTCTGCGCTCCTTCTCCGAGTAGCGAATCCACCTCGCCCGGTCTCACGACCGTAACATTACAAACTGGCCTAATGGATGGTCGCGGGGCAACGCGCTGCCGAAGCGGAGCCGGCACTACCACCACCAGCCGGACAACAGCATGATCCGCGGCTCGATGTGCTATACAGTCGCCAGGAGGGACTAGCTGATTTGGTGATCAGCTATCTCTACAGCTGCAGTCTGCGCTCGCCGCGCTGCCCGCAGCTTCCGCACCTTGACCCTCACCGGTGAGCCAGGTACCTAATCCCACCGCCCGCGCTGGCTTCACGTTCGGACGGGACTGCCGTTCTTCCGGAACCCTATGGGGGGGATCTTCAACGCTGTCGGGGATTCCTTTTCCAGTGCCAGCTGTACTTCAGCATCCGCCCCACGTGTTTTCCGACGGACGCCCACAAGATCGCTTTCGTAATCGGACTTCTACGTGGGCGCGCGCTCAGCTGGGCCGAGGCGGCACAGGGGTTGGTATCTCCGTTGGGGTCATCCTACGCCTCGTTTCTGGAGAGGTTCCGTTCTGTGTTCGATCGCCCTGACTACTCTGAAGATATAGAGACTCGCCTGCTCACTGTACGTCAGGGAGCTCGTTCTGTGGCGGAGTTCGCCGTGGATTTTCAGACCCTCGCCGCGGAGTCGGGATGGTGTGAGCGCTCACTCCGCGGCGTGTTCCGCCACGCCCTGAACGAGCGGATACGGGACGAACTCGCGACCCGTGATCGACCTGAGGCTCTCCAGGAACTGATAAACCTCGCTATACGCATTGACGGACGTC
The DNA here is from genome assembly GCA_019802505.1 of Corydoras sp. C115. Taxonomy (NCBI): domain Eukaryota; kingdom Metazoa; phylum Chordata; class Actinopteri; order Siluriformes; family Callichthyidae; genus Corydoras; species Corydoras sp. C115. The sequence goes on along the minus strand of JAFMOC010000185.1, from coordinate 98,381 downwards.
TGAACCTGCGCCGCCGAGAACGCCAAGCCCGGGATCAGGTCAGTGCCACCGCACCGCCCCGTGCCTTGCCAGCGTCTGCGAAGGGCGTCACCCAGCCCGAGCAGCTTGAAGGGACCGTGCCGATGCAGCTGGGACGCACCACGCTGGCACCTGAAGTCCGTAGCCGCCGTAAAGACCAGGGGCTGTGTTTCTACTGCGGTGGAGAGAATCACCAGCTACGTGACTGTCCGGTACGCCCTGAAAGACCTGACTCGGCAGTAAAACTTGGGGTCCTGTCAGGTCCCACACTAAGACCCCAAACACAGCGACTCAGCCTACCCGCGGTGCTAACCATCCGGGAGAGACAGGTGAACGTAAACGTTCTATTAGATTCTGGGGCAGAGGAGAATCTGATAGACGTGGAGTTTGCTAACCATCATGGTTTGATTGTTTCTCCCCTAGCGCATCCTCTCCACACCTTGGCGCTGGATGGAAGACAGCTTTCTTCCAATTACTCACCGCACCTCACCCACGAGGCTGACACTAGAGGGCAATCACCAGGAGAAGATCTGCTTCGCGGTATTCCAGTGTCCCGAGGCCCCCATCATCCTGGGATACCCCTGGCTGCGTAAGCACAACCCCCATATAGACTGGGCCCTCGGCGGCATACTGACCTGGGGAACTGAGTGCCACTCATCATGCCTGCTCGCCGCCGCTCCACCCTGCAACTCCCCGCCACCTGACCACCCTGATCCTGTAGACCTCTCCTTGGTGCCCAAGGAGTATCATGACCTTGGGGAGGTCTTCAGCAAGGACAGGGCCTGCCAGCTCCCGCCCCACAAGACTTACGATTGCGCCATCGACCTCCTGCCTGGGGCCCCCCTTCCTTCAAGCCGGATCTACCCATTATCTCGTCCGGAGAGAGAGGCTATGGAGAAATACGTGGCGGAGTGTCTCGCCACCGGACTCATCCAGCCCTCTACCTCCCCCGTAGGGGCCGGGTTCTTCTTCGTCTCCAAGAAGGACGGCTCCCTACGTCCCTGCATCGACTACAGGGGACTGAACGCCATCACAGTCCCCTACAAATACCCTCTGCCATTAACATCTTCCGTATTTGAGTCTTTGCAGGGAGCACACATCTTCACCAAGCTGGACCTACGGAATGCCTACCACCTGGTCCGGATAAGGGAGGGGGATGAATGGAAGACGGCGTTCAACACCCCCAGCGGCCACTACCAGTACCGCGTGGTCCCCTTCGGCCTCAAGAACGCCCGGCCGTCTTCCAGTCCTTGGTGAATGATGTGTTGCGGGACTTCCTGGATAGATTCGCGTTCGTCTATCTGGATGATATTCTCATCTTCTCCAGGACGCCTTGCGAGCACGTCCGCCACGTACGCATGGTACTAAGTCGTCTCCTCCAGAATCGCCTGTTCGTTAAAGCGGAGAAGTGTGTTTTCCACCAGAGGTCGGTCTCCTTCCTGGGGTTCATCCTATCCCCTGGGGCCGTGCGACCCGACCCTGAGAAGATCCGGGCCATCAGCGACTGGCCGACCCCCACCACCAGAACCGAACTGCAGCGATTCCTGGGGTTCGCCAATTTCTACCGCCGCTTTATTAAGGACTACAGCAGCATCACCGCACCTCTCTCCGCCCTCACGTCCTCCAAGCTGAAATTTTGCTGGAACCAGAAGGCTCAGGACGCCATGGATGTGCTCAAGGCCCGCTTCACTTCCGCTCCCATCCTGGTCCAACCCGACCCCACCAAGCAATTCGTCGTGGAGGTCGACGCATCTGGCGCTGGAGTGGGAGCCGTGCTCTCACAGAAGACAGAGGGCCGCTTTCATCCATGTGCTTTCTTTTCCAGAAAATTGTCAGCGGCGGAGAGGAACTATGACGTGGGGAACCGCGAGCTGCTGGCGGTCAAGCTCGCCCTGGAGGAGTGGCGCCACTGGCTGGAGGGGGCAGCTCAGCCATTTGTGGTTTGGACCGACCATAAGAACTTGGCCTACATCCAGTCAGCCAAACGCCTGAACTCCCGTCAGGCTCGGTGGGCCCTGTTCTTTGGTCGGTTCAACTTCACCTTGTCGTATCGCCCTGGCACACGGAACGCTAAACCCGATGCCCTGTCTCGCCTCTTTTCGGACGAAGAGGAAGGGGGTAAGTCCGAGACGATTCTCCCTCCCAGTTGTATTGTTGCAGGCGTCTCCTGGGAGGTACAGCGAATCGTGGAACGGGAGCTGGCTAAGGATCCGGACCCTGGGCTTGGACCACCCAATAGGACCTTCGTGCCCGCTGCCGCCCGCACTGCTGTTCTCAAGTGGGGCCATGAATCCCGCTGGGCATGTCACCCAGGAAGAGTGCGCACCGAAGACCTCATCAGGCGTCGGTTCTGGTGGCCCTCGTTGGCAGCTGATGTCAGGCAGTTCGTCGCCGCATGTACCATCTGCGCCCGCAACAAGGCCTCACATCAGTCCCCCGCTGGCCTACTCCAACCGCTCTCCATACCTGGGCGTCCCTGGTCCCACATAGCCTTGGACTTCGTCACCGGACTACCGAACTCCAGGGGTAATACTGTCATACTCACCATAATTGACCGCTTCTCTAAGTCTGTACGTTTAATCGCCTTGTCCAAGTTACCATCTGCTTTAGAAACCGCCAAACTATGTTTTGAACAAGTCTTCAGGATGTACGGTATACCCCAGGATATCGTCTCGGACCGGGGACCCCAATTCATCTCCCAGGTATGGAGAGCCTTCCATAAATTCTTTGGTACTGAAATCTCCCTCTCTTCCGGTAGCCACCCCCAGTCCAACGGGCAAGCGGAGAAGGCCAACCAAGTGGTGGAGACCACCCTGCGCTGCGTTTCTGCTCAGCACCCGGAGCGTTGGAGCGAGAACCTGGCGTGGGTGGAGTACGCCATAAACACCGCGCGCAGCTCCGCCACTGGGAGATCCCCGTTCGAGGTCGCCCTGGGATACCAACCTCCTCTGTTTCCGGAGGACCAGGCCGAAGTCTCTGTGCCCTCGGTAAACCTGCACATCCGCCGTTGTCGCCGGACGTGGAAAAACACCTTGCTAGCGCTCCGCCAAGCCCAGACCACGTCCGTCGCCACCGCCAACCGCAGACGTCGTCTGGCCCCCAGCTACAGAGTGGGACAACTCGTCTGGTTATCCACAAAGAACATTCCTCTAAAGACGGAATCACGCAAGATGAGCCCCCGTTTCATCGGCCCCTTCCCCATCACCCGCATCATCGGTCCTGCAGCAGTCCGCCTCCATCTTCCCCGGTCCATGCGTGTCCACCCCACCTTCCATGTGTCGCTGATCAAGCCCGTTGTCCACTCCCCGCTCAACCCCCCACCCCGCCAAGCCCCAGCCCCCCGCCTGATCGATGGACAGCCCGCGTACACCGTTCACCGCCACCGCCGTGGCCGGGGAATCCAGTTCCTGGTGGACTGGAAGGGCTACGGCCCGGAAGAGCGCTCCTGGGTTCCCCGGTCGGCCATCCTGGACCCGTCCCTCATCGCGGAATTCCACCGTCGCTTCCCGGACAAGCCTTTTAGGGCGCCGGGAGGCACCCGTTGAGGGGGGGGGTAATGACATGGTTTGTTTTGGTCACGTGGTGTGGGTTGGTTTTGTTTTGGTCACGTGGTGTGGGTTTGTTCTGTGTTCACGCCCCCGTAATCACGCGCACCTGTACACTATTATCGTTTGGCTACTTATACCCCGCACGCCCTCTCGTCTCCGCCAGTTTGTCTTGTGCCCTGCCTTGTCTATGCCAAGATACTACCAGCCCTCTGTTACCTTGATTACCTTGCCGTGTTTGCTGTGTTGTGCTTTTTGTGTGTGCAGTTCGCCCCGCCGCCTTCACTACGTCTAGTGCACTTCCCCTGTCTCCTGGACCGTTTGTACTCCGACCCGCCTACGTCATCACCGCTCGCCCTGTATCTCCGATCCCACGTTGTGTGTTTGTCTACGCCTCGCTCTGTTGTTGGAACAATAAATCGTTGTTTTGAGACTGTACCCACGTCTGCGCTCCTTCTCCGAGTAGCGAATCCACCTCGCCCGGTCTCACGACCGTAACACGCATGTGACAAATAAACCTGATTCTGATTCTGATTCTGACATACTTAGCGGTGCGCACCAGTTTCTATGTTGTGATCTTGACATAGTATGCAGTATGCACAAGTTACTAAGTCATGCATATGAAAAACTAAGTGGTTCACACAAGATACTAAGTCATGCATATGAGATACTAAGTGGTGCGCAGGAGATACTAAGTCATGCTCTTGAAAAATAGTGTGGTGTGCACAAGTTACTAAGTCATGCTTACGAGATACTAGTTGATGCACACAAGATATTTAGTCATGCTTATGAGATACAAAGTGGTTCGCACAAGATACTAAGTAACACTTATGAAATACTAAGTGGTACATACCAGATACTATGTCATGCTCTTGACATACTGTGTGGTGTGCACAAGCTACTAAGTCATGATTATAAAAAATATTAAATATGAGATACTAAGTCATGCTTATGACATACTAAGTGGTGCGCAGAATATATTAACTCATGCTTATTACAAACTAAGTGCTGTGCACCAGATATTATGTCATCCTCTAAACATACTAAGTGCTTTGCATGAGAAAGTTGTGCTTATGACATGCTAATTGATGCACACTTCATGCTTTGTCCTTTTTACAACATAGTACGTGCATATAGATTGTAATTTTGTAGAGACAGCACAGACATTTTAGGCCCCAGAATGAAACAGTACAATACATGTAAAACATTTAAAGTAAAGAAATTTATTAAAATGTAATGTAAAATTATGTAATGCAATGTAATATTCTGAAACATAGTTTATTATACAGTAATGAACTGTAAAAACTACAGTATATAGTGCAAAATGGTGTACATTAAAGCTTTAAACTTATGTAATGTAATATATTAGGCAATACAGTGTAATAACTGTAAAGTAATGATGTGTAATATAATACCATATAGTGCAGAATGAAGTGAGTGTATAATGTGAAACAGTGTGATAAAGTTTAATTGCACATAACAAAAAGAAAAGTGGTGACGAGGAAAAAAAATAAATAGGAAAAAGCAGCAGCAGCAAAGGAAGACGAAAAGAGAATAAATAAATAAAGTCAGTTTCAGAGCTGCAGTCTTGCCTCCGTCAGAGCTGGCTTTATGTTTACTTTTTTGTACTGAATAAGATGAGTGATTGAGTTTGGCCACTCAGCATGTGGGAGTGATCTCACATCAGCTGGAAGTATCAGATAAGAGAAGACAGCGAGATGTCCTCAAAGAGCAAGCGAGCGAATGGGAGAGAGAGACATAGCTCTCATCTTCAGCACCAACTCTCACATCCGTTTCCATCTGACACGATGCTGGAACAAATCAGACGTCAGTTCTCACAGATCAGCGGGAGAGATCCGAGTACAGCAATAACCCCCTACAACCTGGCCTGATTCAGTGTGGGAGAAACACAACCTCTCTTTCATCACCTCACAACCTTTCTCTTACACTTTTGCAGATACTAAACATGGCCAATAGTATATAGAACCTTGTCCTGCCTGCCAGGGGTGTGGGTTCAATCGCAAAGTATTTTGCACTGTTAACCATGACATGTTTCTTACAATGATGTAAAATAGTGTGTAATGTTCTCCAGTGTTTAACGTATGACTCCAGTCCACCCTTTTGGTGTGTCTGGGTAAGTAGAAAAAGGAAGGTAGAGTGGGCTAGGTACGGCAGATGGTGCAGAAGATGCTCCTGCATGTACATCGAAGAAATGCCAAAAGACAAAGAATGGGGGTAGCGCAACCCACCAGCATGGTGCCTATACAATAGAGAACTTATAGACGAATGAAGCAGCATGAAGCAGTTGGAGCAGCATGCACAGAGGCCCCGCCATCTCTCCACTGACCTCTTCATTAGGTTTGGGTCTCAAGACAAGGATTAAGAATACTGTGAAAACTGTGAATTGTGTATGTGGGAATGCTGGATATGCTTATAGTCTCCATTGTAGTTACAGATTCTACATTAAACCCATCTAACCATGCCCTTGCTTTGTACATGGGCACTGTCATGCAGGAACAGAAATGGGCCTTCCCCAAACTGCTCTAGGGTTCTTTCTTTATTTGTATTTTTATAAAGAGGTGTGTCCCAAAACATAAGGTAATGTACATCAGGTACACTCTTCCTGCTGCGTAATTTTGCTGATAAATGCGACCTGACCTGTGTACTCTTGTTCACAGCAAGAGCCATAAATGTCATGACATCCCGAGCACAGAGATCAGGCCAAACCTTGAGTTGACAAATAAGGTGCTTTATTAAGCAGTTTCGTTTAGAAACAAATGAGAGAAAACGACAAAACAAACACCGGTGTGACACCAGGCAAAAAACCAGGGAGTAGGCCTCAGGCTTCGTGGGACAGCGGGACGCTGAGCCGTGAGGTGCAGCAGGTGCTTTTCTGAAGCAGCCGTGAGAGCGCAGCGGGACGAAACGGCTATGGCTGGAAAACAGTAACAAGGTTGAGGATCAACTCGTACAAAGGAGCGTGCTAACGGTGACGATCCAAGGCGCCAACTCCTCGTACCTGTGCACCGGTGACAGGCGTGGTGAACGCAGGTTAGTAGACGCGGGAGCGTCATGTCTTATATTACCCCCCCCCCCCCAACGACCCGTAGAGTGGACGAGCCGAGACGAAGGAAGGAAGCGACTGTACTTACCCCAGCGCGGCGGAAGACCCCTTGGATCTGCGGGCAGGGAGGTCTGGATGAGCTGAGTGGAAATCTGCAATAAACTCGGGTTTAAGATGTCATTGGCCCCTACCCAACTGCGTTCCTTAGGGCCAAACCCCTCCCAGTCCACCAAATACTGTAATTTGCCCCCCACCCGTCTGGAATTAAGTAATTTCTCCACTCTGTAGACCTCGGGCACCCCTCGGGCTGAACTGGTAACAGCGACCTCTGCCCACCCGCTGTCCAGAGGCCCCGACACGCTTAAGGAGGGAGGTATGGAAGACTGGATGTACTCTCCAAGCTGGGGGAAGATCTAAACGCTACGTGACTTCATTAAGATGCTAGAGTACGCGGTACGGGCCAACATACTTCGGCAGAAGTCTACGTGATCCAGCGCAACAGCGCAAATCCCTAGAGCTGAGCCACACTCTGTCTCCTGGAATGTACGTGGGAGCCTGTAAATGACGCCGGTCCGCGAACCTCTTGACCCGGTGCGTGGCGTCCTGAATGCGCTGATGGACCTGTACCCCACACCTCCTCACTCCGACGAAACAAGTCATCGACCGCCGGTGCCGATGAAGGCTCGGGGTCCCAAGGAGTGAAAGGAGGTTGGTACCCAAACACGCACTGGTGTGATGCCTGTCCCCGAATGCCGTAGTGAGTTCTGCGCGATGTCAGCCCAGGGTAGATAACACGGCCAGTCCGACGGATTATTGTGGCAGAACATGCACAGAAATTTGTTTACTTCCTGGTGGGACGATTCGGGTGTGAACCTGATGAGAGGCTCACCGATGTCCCCAATTATCTCCAAACTGTGGAGGTAAACTGCGGTCCGCGATCTGACAAAATGTTCTCAGGGATGCCAAACGCAGTGAATATGTAGCGAAAAAGTAGTTCTGCCGTATAGAAGACTGACGGAAGTCCCTTAAGGGGTATAAATTTTACCGCCTGAGGAAAACGATCACTTAGGGTTAAAATGGTGTTCAACCCCTCAGCTGAGGGAAGATCCATTACGAAGTCCATGGCCACATGAGACCACGGCCGGCTAGGAATGGGCAACGGAACCAGCTTGCCCACGGGAAGGGATTTAAGCGTCTTGCACGCAGCACAGATTGAACATGACGTGACGAATGTGTGCATGTCCTTATGAAGGGTCTCCCACCAATACTTTCTGCGCAAGATCTGTACAGTACGTGCGACCCCAGGATGACCGGTGCACAACGCAGTATGAGCCCACGTAATAAGTCGACTGCGGAAGGGGGGGGCACATACAACAACCCCTTGGGACATTGGGTTGGACGACGCATGTGACGAGCTGCTCTACGAATGTCCCTGTCCACATTCCAGCGTACCACGTTCACAAAACAAGTGGGAGGTAGAATGGGGTGGAGGCGATCGGGGTCCGGTGTATCCTCCTCATATAATCGCGATAGTGCATCCGCAGCTGCATTGGAGCTGCCACTTCTGTAAGAAATGGTAAAATTGAAACTGTTAAAGAACAGCGACCAGCGCGCCTGACGTGCGTTTAGCCAACGAGCCCCCTTTAAAAACTGTAGGTTTTTATGATCCGTGATCACGGAGAACAATGTGGTGGTACCAATTAACCTGTGCACCGCTAGTAGCTCCCTGTCCACAATGGCATAATTGCGCTCTGCCGCCGAGAGTTTACGCGAAAAAAAAGCCACTGGTCGCAAGCGGGGCCGGCTACCCATTGGTTGGGACAGTACTGCCCCGACCCCGTGTGAAGATGCGTCTACCTCCACCACAAACGGTTTCTCCGGATCTGGGAACGCCAATGCCGGTGCCGAAGAAAAGTTGTGCTTGAGAGCCGCGAAAGCCCGATCTGCCTCGGGTGTCCAGACTAACCTCTTGGGGCGGCCCTTAAGCAGAGACGTGATGGGCAGTACAATAGAACTAAAAGAATGAATGAGTTTGCGGAAAAAAATTAGCAAAACCCAAAAAACGTACCTCCCGCACGGTGGTGGGGACTGGCCATTCTAAAATAGCCCGGACCTTCCCAATGTCCATGGCCATGCACCCCGCTGATAGGTCAAATCCTAAAAAGGAGATTCTCTCCCGAAAGAATTCGCATTTCTCAGCTTTAACAAACAACTGGTGCTCTAGCAGACGGCTCAATACAGTGCGTACATGATGGCGGTGGGTGTCCAGATCGACCGAATAGATGAGGATATCGTCAATGTAAACTATTACAAACTCCTCCAAAAAATCCCGAAGGACGTTATTCACGAACGCCTGAAAAAGTCCGAAGGGCATTACCAGGTACTCATAATGACCTGCAGTCATCACAAACGCAGTCTTCCACGCATCCCCCTCCTTAATCCACACCAGATTGTATGCATTACGGAGATCAAGCTTTATAAAGATGGTGGCTTGACCTATGCGCTCTAGTGCCGAAGGTACCAGGGGAAACGGATAGGCAAAGTGGCGCGTGACCTCGTTCAGCCCCCTATAGTCAATGCAGGGGCGTAATTCGCCATCCTTCTTCGGCACAAAGAAGTATCCCGAGGCCACAGGCAATTTAGAGTGCCGAATGAAACTAAGTTCCAGGGCCTTGGTAATATACCTTCGCATAGCCTTACTTTCCGATGCAGTGAGTGGGTATGGGCTGACATGGGGGAGCTTAGCATCGGGAATTAGCTCGATGGCACAATCGTACGCCCGGTGCGGAGGCAACCGCCTGGCCTGCGAATAGGAGAAAACCCCCGCGAGATCGCAGAATTCATCGGGAACCCCAGCGGGTAGCTCACCCACTTCTGGGATGGAAGGGGTAATTGCCAGTGCACGTACCTTTATGACAGGGCGGTTTAAACAGTGGGAGTGGCAAAACTTTGACCACCGCAAAATCCCCCGCTCAGACCAGGAGATAACAGGGTCGTGCTGCTACAGCCAGGGTAAGCCGAGAATGATGGGAGAGCTAGGAGAAACAATAATAAAAAATTGGATTACTTCAATATGTAACGCACTAATTTGCAAATGAATAGGTTCAGTAAGGCGTGTCACCACCCCTTGATTGACAGGATGCCCATCTACCCCGCAGATGGGTAATGCTTTGGACAGGAGCCGACACTATAATCCCCACCGCAACGCCAGGTTCCCTTCTGCCTCAGAGTCAATGAGCGCCGTGGAAGCATGTGTGCTGTCGTTGATGGAAACCACCGCGGGCAAATGACAAGGTATGGGATGGCCTCTATGGTGGACGCTTACCAATGGAGGAGCCTGAAGAACGGAGCGGCTCTCGGACCGAGCCCTGGCCGAGCGTTTCCCCCTCAGGGGCCCAACCGGCGACGGCGTGCTCGTTCTGCAGGTGATAACCGAAGTGTGTCCACTTGCATCGGCGACTCCTCGAGTGTGTGATGACGCGGGTCACTCCGAACGCCAACCGTGCGAACGGAATGAAGTTGATCCAAGCTGATGGCAGTTGTGATGAGCACCTCGAGGGACATCTTCGCGTCATGGCAAACCAGGTCCTTGCGGATCTCCGTCCGCAGCCCTGCGCGGAAAGTCGTGATCAGCGCTGGCTCGTTCCACCCACTCCGGGTCGCCAGTGTCCAGAACTCCAGTACATATTCAGAAACGGGACGACCCCCCTGCTGCAGTTCATGCTTTTGAATGATCAAAAGTGTTCTTGAAAAGATCGATGAACCAAGCGTAATCCTGCGTCTCGACCGCCTTCGATTCTCCACAACACAGCGGCCCACTCACCCGCTCTGCCCACCAACCGGGACATAATGAAGATGATCTTATGCATATCCGACATCGGGGGTCAATTAGCCAGATACAGATCACAGTGGAACAGGAAGGTGCTGCATGTCTCTGAGGACCTCTCATACCGTTCTGGCTCGGTGAGGTGTAAGGAGTGTTGAGTACCAGATACGAGGCTCGGCAGTGGTACGGAAGCAGGCGCCGGAGCCGGAGCTTGACGCTGGAGTGACTGCATAGCCCTTTCCTGGGAATACTGGCGTGAAAGCATGGTGTGCATGGTGGTTGACATACCTAGGAATTTCTGATGGAGTTCACCCAGTCTCTGTCCCAGTTCCAGCAAGAGTGCCTCGGGGGGTGCCCGGAGTGGCATGTGTGGCGTTGGATTCTGTCATGACGTCCCAACCCAGAGATCAGGCCAAACCTTGAGTTGAAAAATAAGGTGCTTTATTAAGGAGTTTCATTTAGAAATAAATGAGAGAAAATGAAATCCGACTTCTTGAAACGAAAAAACAAACACCGGCGCGACGCCGGGCAAACAACCAGGGAGTAGGCCTCAGGCTTCGCGGCTCAGCGGGACGTGAGGTGCTGCAGGTGCGTTTCGGAAGCAGCCGCGAGAGCGCAGCGGGACGAAACCTCCGGCAAACGGCTATGGCTGGAAAACAGTAACATGGTTGAGGATCAACTCGTACAAAGTAGCGCGCTAACGGTGACGATCCAACGCTCCGACTCCTCGTACCTGTGCACCTTAAATAGAGGCGTCAATTAAAACTCCGGCGACATCCCACACCCCCCTTCCGGTGAGAGGCGTGGTGAACGCGGGCTAGTAGACGCGGGAGCGTCATGTCTTACAATAAACATCTTTTGTCAATTTGTTGAGCAGAATCTGCGCACGTCATTCCGTGTCTCCGTACACCAGCACCTAGAAAAACATTCAACACTCACATCCATTGCTGCTATGACCTGAAAGTGCGCATCATATTGATATATCGATACCCATGTAGTCTAGTTTATAGAGCAATTGGTAATGGTTTGTGCCGTGACGCTCATGTCGACTTAGTACTGTGGCCATGTTTTCATCATACAGTGACCTTGAGCAAGAAAACGGCACTGTACATATAAGAAATATAATTATTATGATTATTAAGTGACTCAGATCTGCTCCAGTCAACAATTTCGATCCGATCTGGCCATTTTGTCTGTAGAGCCAGGGTTTGTGGTTTCTGCGGGACCTATTAGCACCGAAACACACGCACACAGATACACACTCTGTATTATATACACTCTGGAAATGAGCCGTGTCAAAGTCAGTTTTCATTTTCCTCTTTCTCTTCTTTCCCCCACCTCCCCACCAAACACCCTTCTCTCAATGCATCACTTGTTTTCTGGCAACATCCCACCATGTCTGTCTGCCTGTGTGTCTATCTGTCTATCTATCTATAAGCAAAGCAAAAATAAAAACATGATGGTTTCTAAACCTCATTTTTCTTATCCTGGTGTCTCATCCTCATATATGTTTCACTCGGTTCAGTTGCTGTTCTCATCTATCTCCATAAGAAAAAGGTACATGACAAACAGTAGGAAAAAGAACTTTTAAAACAGACCTTAACCCAGTTTGATTCGAAGAACAGTCAGATTCACTTATTTAAATGCAGATCAAAATATATACATTGTAGAGTTTAATTAATCCATGTGAATGAAGGTATTTAGTTTAGGTTTATCAGTGTTGGGTTGGTGATCTGGATTCAATCCAATCACCTCTTCAACAATCTCACTATTAGTACAGGGGGTGGTGATGAAATTATGCTAATTTAGGGAGCCCTCATGACTAAGTAATCTGCAGGTTCTGTCCTTTTTAGTTCTGGTGCTCAGGCAGTAGTACGATGTCACTTGTAAATTTTATCTCCTGTCTCTACTCAGTTACCTGGTCTTAAGTTCTCTACCTAGGCAGCACGGTGGCTTTGTGGTTAGCAAGTTTGCCTTTAAGTGGAGTGTCATCTAGGTGGTGTTTCCATGTTCTCCCCATGTCTGTGTGGGTTATTTCCAGGTTGTATGGTTCTATCTCCCAGTGTCCAAAACATGGATTCAAGGTGAATTGGCTGCTCAAAATTGCCCCATCTAAGTTGCCCCTATACGTGTGTGTGTGTGTGCAAGTGTGTGTCCAGCAATGGATTGGTGCCCTGTCCTGGGTGAATCTGATGTCATGCACATATTCATGCAAGAAACGGGGTCATTGGTCATTGGACAGCGGTTTGAGGGTCAGTACTTACATAGAGGGACTGGATTTGGTTAAATGGTGGACAGAGGGATTTAAAAGGAATTGTACATTTGATAGTGGTTTAGAACACTATGTATGAAAGAATGAAACTGTCTCTCAGTGTTAATCTGTGCTTGAATGTGTTTGTCTGTCTGTCCTGACAGTAACGAAACCTCTGTCTGAGGAAGAAAACCTTGACATTTTGCTCCAGTCTGATTAAAGAAACGATTGCTTTCCTCTTTTCAGTGTGGTGAAACTTGGCAACCACAAAATCATATCTCAGAACTCTTTCTTTCCTTTATCTTCACAACGGGTGCTAATACTTGAGAAATTGCCTGTCAGTCGATAACGGGCTGTTTTGCAAAGCCTCTGCTAACCGAAATGAATTATTAGAAAAATAAACAGATTTCACTCAGCCCAATAAGCTTTACACGAACGCTGGCTGCCTCTAACTTTTATGTCACGTAAGAAAACGATTCTGAAACAGGATGAAGTTCGGGATCGATCCCCCCCATGCATTTTCCTTCAACACAGATCAATAATAAAAAAAATTAAGAGTTTGTTCTGTTGATGGTCCAAAAGTATGACTGATGAGTGAAAATGTCTGTTTTGGTTTAAACAAACATGAGAAGGCAAAGCAAGAGGAATGCAGATTCATACTGGTCTCATCCCTGCAGGGAAGACCCAGGTTAAATTACAAAGGTTCTTTCCAAGTTTACATGTTCTCCATACTTCCATAGTTCTTCATAGAGCTCTGGCTTCCTCTGATATGTACCGAATGTATGTAGGTCGGTGTGTGTGTGTGTGTGTGTGTGTGTGTGTGTGTGTGTGTGTGTGTGTGTGTGTGTGTGTGTTTGTGTGTGTGTGAATGTGTACCTACCAATGGAATGGCAGCCTGTCCAGAATGTGTTACTGTGTGCAATGTGTGCAGCATCCTCAATTAGTATAAATAACTTAAAAATGTCACATGATGGAAGATGTGAGCATGCTGGACCCAACCACACGAGACAGAAAACCACACAAGACAAATAATCTTTTATTTAAAAAAATAATAAAATATAGTAAAAGCAAATAAATAAACCTCAAGAGACCTGAATGCCCTCTTTACTAAGCATAGCATTCAACCATACCATAGATGAACACGTGACAGCTACAACCTAAACCATAGCTCGGAATATTAATCGGAAAGCGTGTGGACCCTACACACTTGTTTGTCCTCCCCAGCTGCAGTGTGAGTAGCGCTTAACTCACTAGCTTGAATGCTCCAGCCCATGGGAACCAAGCGTCACTCTTGGTCCTTGGTTTCCCCTACAGCTAGGGTTAGCTTTTCACTACATGCCGTCCATTCTTCCTTTTAGAGTCAGCCATGACTCACTGCGCTGTGCTACAGATGAACAGAAGAGTGGCGACATGATGTGCACTGCTTCACCTCCAGCTCTTATTTTAACAGAGGTGGAGTTAGAAAAAGTAAGGTGCCAAAAAAGACCGCCAGCACAAGACACAGAAATGATGCACCCGCCCCCATCTAGAAAAAAAAGGCTACATACGGCATGCAACAAACGCTGCCCAGTCATTAAAGGAGGATGAGCCCCCCTCTGAGTATTGGTCCTCACAAAGTTGCTTCTCAGTGTACTATTGTAAAAATATAAATAAGTAACGTGCTATATAAATAAGTAAATATTCTGAGTGCTGATTCTCAGGCATTCAGGTGCAATTGAACCTGATTATCACGGCAAAGTGCAGCCCGTTGTAGCGCATAGAAAATCCCATTGATATTACGTTAAAAGGAATGAATGAATATTTATATCTTGCTTATTGTTTTGCAGTAATGAACCAGTATTCATACAGTATTCATACATCCACCACCATGGTTGTGGGTTTCTCTCATATCCACTTCAGGCTGTGTTATTGTAGGCATGCACTTGGTACTTTTACATGACATATGGTGTCAATGCAATATGCTATGTGAAAACAGCTTGTTCCAGTGCATGCATGCCTCTGTGAAGCTCCATACAAACATGATCATTGGTGGGTAGAGGGTGAAAATACTGGGCTGAAGTTGCTGGTTGCTTACGATGAATTACTGCTGCCATATTTTTGCACATTCTGGACATCGTGGTTTAAACACTACTGCTGCAGAAATAAACTGTATGAATGAGAGTTCCCCTGGAACTTTCAGGGCCTTCAAGATTAAATATCACTGTATTTTACAGCGAATGCATATGCATAGTCTACACTATACTATGTGTTCTTCAGTCAAATGTTCATTACTATCCTGGCAGTGAATTATAATCTTTTCATGTATGTTTTTTTCACATGATATTAGCAAACATTTTCACTCATTTCTTATGGCCTAAATGGTGAAACAATCTTCCCAACTTTGTTTATAAGGCTGAGTCACTTGACATCTATAAAAAAACAACTTAAAACACTTGTGGAAAAAGCCAGATCGGATAACGTTCAGGTTTGGTAATTGTATAGTGTAGCTGTTTTTTTCTGCTGACTACTCATTTGTATGTCGCTTTGGATAAACGCATCCGCCAAATGACTAAATGTAAATGTAATGTAGACCGATCTTACTTGACGACCGATACTTGTCTATATATCTATCTCTATCACCATATACATTACCCCTTGAATTTGAATTCTCTCTCTCTCTCTCTCTCTCTCTATATATATATATATATATATATATATATAAATATATATATATATTCATTCATTCATTATCTCCCGCTTTATCCTCTTTTAGGGTCGCGGTGGCGTTCCCCATGCCCATCCAGGGGAGAACGTCTCGAGAACGTCTGCTGGGCAGATAGACCCAGGACAGGGCGCCAATCCATCGCTGCTTTCTCTCTGTCTCTCTGTCTCTCTCTCTCTCTCTCTCTCTCTATATATATATATATATATATATATATATATATAGACCTATAAACAATTTTTACAAATTAATGAAGCCAAAGGACTGTAAGCTGCAGTCATGTCCCCCTGCTGTAGCAGCTTTTAGCACCATTCACCACAGGTGAGGTAACTTTATCGCAGGTCAGTTAAAATGGAATTTGGTTCCACAAACTTATACTGCTTATACTGTGTAGCATTTATTGCAACTAGGTTTATTGCATCAGGACTCGTCTCTGTGAGACGAGGGTTAAACAAATATCTCCAATTGCATTAGACATCAAGGTAAACGATCCCTCAGCCGGTTATGTTCACTGTAAACATGACCATCTGCTCTCGCTTACATCCAACCTGATCTGCTTTCTGCATCACAGTCTGGAAGCTGTGCAGGAATTACTTCTAATGAACACAGATTTATGAGGAATCGTCCAAACAAGACTTCTCCTCACTTCACCAAGCGTAGAAAGTGCTGGAGACTCCACAAGATCTTAATGAGGAATTTATTTATTTTATTGGATGATAATAATGTCAGAAGCTTTAGTAAGTTCAAGTTCAAGTTCAAGTTATTTATTTATATAGCGCTTTTTACAACAGTACATTGTCACAAAGCAGCTTTACAGAATGAAAAGCCTTTAAACCCCCAAAGAGCAAGCCGAAGCGACAGTGGCAAGAAAAAACTCCCTTTTATGTTGTTATTTAAGGAAGAAACCTTGGGAGGACCATGACTCAGTGGGGGACTCATCCTCCTTGAGCGGCCGGGCAGCAACAACAGTGTAGGACAGCTATGTACAGATATTAATCAAATGGAAAAACTAACAACTGGAAAACTATATGTGAGTCCATTAGGGGGCGTCCTGCAGGATCGCCTTGTCAAGTTCCATACAGTATTAGTCAGCAGAGCCATGGATGAAGGTCTCCAGGAAGCCAGTCACACCTCAAAAGAAACAGACAAGGAAGGCAGTTAAAGCTAATAATAAAGCACGGCATTTAATTAATAAGTAATTAATTGACACAGTGCAGCATGTGACTCCGGCATCACTGACTAGAGCAGCATAACTAAAAGAGGCAGATACTGCAGACTCTACATAGTTGAGATGGTGCCCCGGAACAGCATCATTTCAGCGCCACACCCCCCCCCCCCCCCCCCCATTAATGATGATGTGGGTGAAGAGGTGAAACGACAGCATACACTGATCAGAGATTACCCCCCAACACAGCCAAGTCTGAGATCTACATCTTTATCTACAGGGGATTAATTAAACGCCAGATTAAATAAATGTGTTTTTAATTTATTTTTAAAGATTAATAGTGATTCAGAATCATGAACAGTAACTGGAAGGCTATTCCAAAGTTGAGGAGCCTTGTGGGAGAACGCTCTTCCACCAGCACTAATTTTATTTATTCTAGGAGCTAAGAGTAGACCAGCACCTTGAGATCGGAGCTCACGTGTTGGCTTGTATGATTGAATCAGCTCACTCAGATACTGTGGAGCCTGGTTATGTAAAATTTTATATGTTATTAATAAAATTTTGTACTCGATACGAAACTTAACTGGTAGCCAGTGCAAGTTTGATAACACAGGACTGATATGATCAAACTTTCGTGTTTTAGTTAAAACTCTATCTGCAGCATTCTGCACAAGTTGTAATTTATGTAATGATTTATTAGAACATCCTGTCAGAAGTGATTTACAATAATCTAACCTTGAGGTAATAAAAGCATGAGTTAGTTTTTCTGCATCTTGGAGGGAGAGGATGTTTCGTAGCTTCGAAATGTTACGAAGGTGAAAAAATGCAATTCTAGTAATATTGCTAATGTGCTTTGTAAAGGAGAGATCTGAATCAATAATGACACCGAGATTATTTACAGATGAGCTGGGTCTAATTAAAGAGTTATCAAGGTTTAACATAGTGTTAGAAGCTTTGTTAATTTTGTCCTTGGGTCCAACTATCAGAAACTCTGGAGTAGGAAGTTTTTTGACATCCATATTTTAATATCTTGGATGCAGTCCTCGAGCTTAGTGACTGAACAACCATCATTAGGGTTAGCTGAAACATATAACTGTGTATCATCTGCGTATGAGTGGAAACTGATTCCATGTTTACGAATAATTGATCCCAATGGAAGCATATATAATGCAAATAGGAGTGGGCCCAGAACTGACCACTAAATCACTGTTGAACCTTTAAACTTCTGCTTAATTGCATGATATGTACTGAATCACTTTCTGGAATGAGAATCAGAACCTGGACATTTTTTAGACACAACAATCATGGCATAGTAGCCCTATGCTCGGCCGTATGCCATGGCACTTCCCACTAAAAGGTAAGCGTGTTGAAATGCAGGAAGCCACTAGATGTAGCGTCTGAATGACGTGCTGGCTTTGAGCAGCTAGAGTGGCCAGGTGTGTGATGACGTTTCTTGCTAACGGTGTAAAAGTTAATTTATGGGTCAGTGGTGGGTCGTGCATTTCACACCTAGGCCTTCAATAATGCTCCGTCTGAATGAATCCAGCAGTCAATAACTATTATATGGCTATAAGAACATATTATGATATAGAAATGCAGTATAAATAGCCATTGTGTCGCAGATAAATAGAAAATTGAGACAGTGCAGTGGTGATGGGGCAAGAAAGTGCAACCAACTTTGAGTAGAGATATGCGGCTGCATCTGATGAACGTATGCGTCCTTTATAGGCTGCAGTGAATGCTAGAATGAAGGGAGCCAGGCACAACAGGTAGTAGAACAATGGAATTTTATTAAAGGTGTTGAAACACCCAAAACACAGAGGTACAAACAACAAGGTGACATAAAAATAACGACGTGCACTGAGGAAGGGAAACGCAGAAACGAAATACACAAAAACCCAACCACATGCACAAAAACTAACCAATGCCCGATTGAAGTTAATTAACTGAAATGCCGAACATCAACATAAGTTAAAAATAAGGAACAGGTGCCCTAGGCACCTGTTACACACACACACACACACACACACACACACGCACTCGCTGTTATTCATGATATTTATATCTTGCCTCCCTGAACTGTATGACACCTGAAAGGTCACATTGTATATAATCCGGTATATTATCATTCATACAGTTAAACGTGCTTTCTGGTGTTTAAAACCTGTTCTTAAGATTGTTTTAGGTGTCTGGAAGTTCACAGCTCTGTTTCTGACGTGAGCAGATTTTCTTTGCGTTCCCGAAGATGCCGAGCAACGAGTCAAGTAGGCATTGAAGGTAAAGTGCTACAGGTTCACTCTCTTGCTACAGGTTGTAAAGGGCTATGATCACTGGTCTTCAAATTGCCATTGTGGGAATCTGTGCAAGCTCCCTGCTACAAGGGCACTGTTTCGCAGCTGATCTTGCGCTCTGACCTCAGTGCAGTTTGGCTTGTGCAAAGAAAAGAGCTAAGAAATGTGCGTGGTTAACAGACACGTCATTACCACATGTAATAAAAAATAATTTCAAGGCAGAATGAAATCAATTAAATTACAGTGTTGCACAAATTATTTCTTTACTTGAGCGTCTTAAAGCCGCACAACACAGTTCTAATGTATTTATTCTGCACTGTCTAAATAGTTTAGATGTTGCTTAGTAAATTATATGCTTGTTTTACAAATGTAAATATGAAGTGGACCTAAGTACTTTTACCTAAACTGCATTTAGTGATGGATCGTAGATTTTTTATGTACTTGTATGACCAAGAGTTTTAATTTAATAACACTACGTCTTTAAAACTAATTGTTAAAAATAAATAGTACAACAAAAAGTTCCATTTAATTGTATAGTATATAATACATCTCCTCATTTGTTTATTCCATTGAAGTGTCCATTTTATCAGCTCTACTTACCTTATGGATGGACTTTGGCCCTATTTTATAGTTATCAGCTATATCAGCTGTGTTGATAATGCACTGCCGAGGTAGCAATGCACATCTGACTGTAGATGTTTATCTAGGTTGTTTTCAGTCAGTTGTGCACCCCTGTTTTCTTTCGGCAAGATAGCAATATCCTATCCTACCCTGTTGCATTTGCTAAAGAAGATAGCAATACACCGGAAATGTATCATTTTAAGATGGCCACGCTCATCGGGGTAGATATATTCACAAGCAGCATTGCTATTTATACGATGCATGAAGAAGGCATAAAAATAGTGTGTTGACAGGGTGTTAGATAGTAATTAGCATCGTGACACAGCTCGCACAGGGTGTGAGATAGGGCCCCAGAGTTACAGCAAGTAGTTAATTTGTTTTAATCCCCTTAATCCTGTTCTTCACAGCTCAGGAACCGAATAGGACCAACAGAAAACAGATCTAGAATGGAGAACGTGGAGCGTAAAGAGCTGCATTAATTAGGCTCAGAAGCACCTGTGATTTGTTTCACCTGAAGGTGCCTCTAAAGCCAGATAACGTTTCCAACTATATATGTTCAGAGCTCCTGAGGACATTGCAGCACATTGCAAATCGCGTGCATCTGCATTTTGCACGTAATATGAGCACACGGCCCCATTTCATTGTCCTTTGCTATATGCATTGTTGGGTGGCTTGTTTTTCTGTTTGTCCTTTGCCTGTCTACTGGCAGCAGAACACATTCATTCACACCATTCTGTTAGGAAATCTGAAATTTCCTCGATGAACCAATTTTGAAGGCGTCAAAAAGCACAGTACAGATGATTTCAGAGTTATTCGAATCAAGCGGTTTATTTATGACAAACCGAGTCAAAGCAGTGTTCGTCCAAGACAAGCCCAAGATCGCGATCCGACTCTGATCTCAGCACCACACCGGTTCCACCAAGACAGAGCCCCGGAATCCAGCTGCTCACACTATTTATTGAAAAACCATCCCTCCCTCTGCTTATTCTGAAACAACTTATTGAAGGAGTTCTATGGGGGGGGGTTGAACGCGCCGTTCCATCCCTTATCTGGGGGAGCTCGAGACAGCTCGGCTGTCCTTGAGCTTTAGCCACCAGCCACCAGGTGCATCTAGTTTTCATGAAATATAGGCCTTGGGCAATTGTCGGCCAGATTGCCCCATCGTTATAGAATGCGCTAATTCCTTTGAACACGAATTACTTACAAATTACAAATTTTTATCCCTTCAATCCCCCTTTGGGCGTGCCCCTCAACACGCCCATCAAATTTGCCCCATTGGTAATTTGTCCCATATGTGAATTTGCCCCATAAGCTGATGTTCAGAGTCGATCGCTTACATTTATTCATCAGAGTTCTCCTACATCAGTGTGCTGTGCATGTGAGCTCTAAAATCAGTACATGAATCTAAAAAATAACACTCAGATTTTTGAAACTCTAATAATATACAGTTTCATACTCTACTCGTTATCAGAGTCTCAGGGCTGTGGGTGGTTCCGCACATGTCACCGCAATGGGTGTCCGCCACTCAAGTGCCCCACACCTGCAGTGTTGTTACCTCCGTCCATCATTAGGTGTCCAGCCTTCTCTCCGTTTCCCCAGGTCTCCAGTCACGACCTACAAATTTCTGATGCCCTATGTGTACTTTTAATGCTATACTAAAGCATGTGCATGCAGTGTTATCTCCCCTACTGGGTTAATGCCTTAGATGAAAAAAGAGAGAGATAGGAAAATGAGAAAGAAAATAAATTCATACATGGAAACAAGATGTGATCTTGGGCATTGTTTAAGCATAACTGATTTCTTGTCTATCTGGCTCCTCATCCCCGGAGCAAAATTTAACCGTCTGCAGCTCCATGGTGTTAAATATGTGATATAGTTAACAAAACTCTCAGACGTGGTATGCACCGGCACCCACAGGTTACCAGTATAGCAATAAACACAGCAATAGACATGAAGAGTGACATGATTAACTCCTGACAAACATATTATTCATCCATGATTCCAAGGGGTTATCTATTCCAGAGGCCTCATGCATTTCCTGTAATAATTTATCCAATCCGTTGGGCCTTGGTTACGGACCCATCAGGTGCTGTGTTATTAGGCATATAGGCACAGCACACTTCACCAATCATTACGCAAATACCCCCTTTTTTCTGCCAGGAGCATGTCTAAGGCTTTTCTGTTCTGTAGGCCACAAGTTACGTCACATGCAACTGTTCACTTGGTCACTCTATTACATCTCTAGAGAGATTAGTGAGACGAAGTACATTGTAATGTACGAAATTTATCCTATTCACGTTGTTGTTGGGAGTCACTGGAAAATGGGCCGATATCAGTGGAATATTTTCTGCTGCCACTTGGTCCGCCAGTTTGAACTCGTTTGGCACCCCCCTAGGCACCCCGATTGAGTCTATGTAAGTGGGTGAGTCCCTATATAAATAAAAGCTACCGACTGCTCACCTTCTCCTTTGGGGCTCGCACCCCCTTAAACCTGTGAGAGTAAGAGGAGCCAACGGCTTTACCATGGCACCTCGGCCGACAGCCAGGGGTGGCATTCTTACCACTAAGGTGTGTTTCCCACAATAATAATATAACCCGATCGGCCCCACCTCCGTGTCGTTTTAGGTGATGTCTGTTCGGCACCAATCTAATACCACACATTGCTTGACTTTTTGCCACCCGATTGGCCACCTCCTTTCCCTGCGCCTTCATGTCCCCCTTAGTGGAGTGGCCTTTACATTTAATGATGTCCACCTGTTTGGGCAGCTGTACTGCTTCCAGTAGCTTATGTATGTGCGCATAATGTTTAATAGGACCCCCTTGCTTCGTTTTGAAACTTCTCCGCACCCATTGTGGTCCATCTATGTGTACTGCAGAATAGACGTATGCTGAGTCAGTATACAGTAAATGTTCACAGCTGTGTTGCTCGCAGTCGCAGGTGGTGTTTGCATGTATTGCCATGTTTGCAGTTTTGATGGCGTCAATGCTGTAGATGTGAGAAAGGCAATCACCCCATGGGTTGTGTTCACAACTAATGGGTGACACATTACTAGGTGTGCGATTTTATTTAGAACCACTGCTAATGCTGCCATGTACCTTGTACTTGAAAACAAAAACTTTAGTATTTAAAAAATATACCTTTAGCTTCCCCCCTTTCTAAAACAAAACAACATTCAATTTTTATTATTATACATTTTTTTTTAAAGAAATATCCAGATCAAAATGACATTTGTTATTTTCCCACAAATAATTAATCAAGGTGTACAGGAATCTGTATGTGAGAAATCCTGTGTCTGCGTCTGTCTCTCCTGCACGCTCTGCCACTCGCTCCCTTAGCCCCGCCTTCTAGTTCCGCTTTCGCTCCGGCACCAGGTGAGGCTAATTTGTTTGATGGGTCGTTTCTCTTATTTAAGCTCTGTCTTCGCACGGGACGGGTCGCGAAGTATTGTCCCTGATTTATCATACATGCCGAGCGATTTTTTGACTGCTATCCTGTCTGCTTTGTGTCTCGTGGTGCGTCTGGTCTCGGTGAGTGCGTGTCTGTTTATGTTAGCTGTGTGTTAGCATCTGCGTTCTCACCTCCGTGTATAGATCAGTATTTGTCGTTGTATGAGTGAACGTCTGTGTTTATCTGTGATCGCTCCCTGGTGTCTGTCTAAATCTCTTTCTGTTTTCAGTGTTCATCCTGTCCTTAGTGTCCTGCGTCCCGGGAGCGATCTCTGTCCGTCCGCTCAGGTGGTTCGGCTTCGGCCGGGTGGGGCGGAGTTCGCACTCGCCCTAGCCTGCTCCGCTGGCGCGCCACCACCTGAGGGCGTCCGTGTCTCATCGTTCACTCTACTTACTAACGGTTCCCTTCTTTATACTAATACGCTCTGTTTTGGTGAACTAACGTTATTTCCTTCCTCGTATACTAATACCTTGATTGTCCTCCCATCCCTCGTTGGTCTCAATCTAGGTCCTGGCCTGCAGTCGTCCCGTGTAGTTCACCATACCTCTGTGTGCACTTTCTACACTCTGTCTTCCTTCAGGTTGCTGTGGATCACTCCCTTGGACACGCCTGTTCTTTCTGTCATAGGGTTTGTTATTTTGTCTATCCTAGACACACTCACTAGCTCTTTCTATTTCTTCTCACGCATAGCCAGTGTAGGGTTCTCTTACTACAGCGTTAGTATTAGTGTGTGCCTTGTTTTGTTTGGTTGTTCTTTTCGCTCGGTGTTGTGCTCTGCCCAGTCCTCTGTCCAGGTTCCACACCCCGGCCTGGGTCCAGTTGGCAACACCTCCCTCGACCAACTCTCCTCCTGCACCACCCTACCTCTGCCTTGCGTACCAATAAAAGATAATTGTTCTGCATCCTCGTCTCCAGAACCCTCTTTACGTCAGATTTGTGACACTGTAAGAGGCATGTTATCAGTTAAAGTGATCTTGTTTATTTTCCTTGAAGTAATTTACTATGGTCCACCCCTCATTGCCTGTGGATAATTTTCAAAGGAGATGACGGTCACACAACACATAATCATTAAAATTATTACCAAGATTGTCTATAGAAAAATCAAACAACCAGGGGTTATTATTATTATTATTATTATTTTTTCTCCTGGATCAAAGTGCACAGTCAGTTCTGTCCGCTAGAACCTGCAAATTGACTTGTTTGGTTAGTAAAGTTAAAGACAAAATCAAACAAACTTAAATTTTTTCTATTCTTTATACAAATCGCACAACATAAATTTAATAAATATATTTCATATTTCATATTTCTCATGTTCAATGTAAAATTTGATAATTAGGCCTTTAGTTCATTACCTGGAGGAAAAAATAAAACCTTTATCAAACAATTCATAAACAACAATGCTGCAAAAAAGTCATAACATTAATGATTTGTCTTATATGTGTCTTGGCAAAACATTTTCTCAAACTCCGACCTGGAAAGAATATAACCTCATAATTTTGTCCGCAATATTTTATGTCAGTCAGTCCGGTCTAGTGTAGTTAATCAGTCAAATCTTTATCCTTCATTAAACAAAAATTGTACTCGGTCCATTTTATGCTTCATGATTAAATATATACATATATATTTTTTCATGTTAAAAGAAGTGATATTTATTTTAGCAAAATAAAAGAAAATGAGAAATCCTACCCCACTCTCTGATTAGTTATCAGAGAACGTCACTATTATGGAGACCTTCAGTTGCTTGTTTTAAAACAACAATCTCTGATAATAGTGCGGACGTGGTTCTCAGCTCTGTCGACGTGGCCTTATTGAAATGGATAAAAAGAAGACAAAAGTTTCAATGGAAGATGTACGTATACATTCTTGACTTGATATAATCAGCATAATAAGACATAATAACTGTAGAATGTTATTGATAGGTATATGCAAACACAAATGGTTAAATGGCTTGTTTACATTACTGAAGTTTTGTTTTGGAGGCCTTCGCTCTGCCAGATGCTTCAACAGAGCCAAAGTTGTGTCTTTACATATGGTCTGGGTTGGTGCTGCCACCAACTTTTCAAAATAGATCTCTGTCCGACTGTCAACATCTTATCAGTCCCGTGGCCCATTTTCTGTCAGATATTAGTTCCATCCTAGTCAAACAGTCTGGTTTATTCACTCAAATATTCACAGGAAACCTCGTCTTTAAATTGGAAAATAGTGCTATTTAACATTTTAAAATCTAATAGTTATATTTAAATGAGCTCAAACTATTTTATTTGCCACGGCTAATTAATATTAATTCACTAACTTTCCCCAATTCAACATTATTGAAACTGTAGGATTTTGGGTATTAATATGATATTAATAAAGTCCTCTGCATCCCATTACCAAATTACTGAAAATGAGAGACGGTCAAAAATTTTAATGCGTATTCTATTACGTAAAATATCTGACTCCAAAGAATTTTTTATTAAAACGGTAACTTTAGTTACACGAGTGCTTCTCTGCACTAAATGGGTTAATTGTATCTCAATGATTTAAGCTATATCTGATTCAGGTATTCTGTAAGCATGCAGAAATCTTAATTCTGTCAGAGGCTTTTATAATATATGGACAGAGGTTATATTGACATGTGGATATATCTAAATATCCCTCAGAGGTCAATCTTATAGCTGCTTAAAATACACCATTTAATTAGAAATAAATTAACCTCTGAGTTTCAGCCTTGAAGCATTAACTGGAAACTTTGGCTTAGAGTAAAAACAGTATTTATTACGAATGATTAATTAAGAACACGAAGAATTACTGAACAGATTTATAATAACAGTTACACTAATAGCAAATGAACGCCCACTTTAGGTGCAAACTCACGTGTTATGCGAACGCTGGAAAAAATGCCGGAACCAAGAGCCCGCTGGGCCGAGCAAAGCAAGGCAGGCCTTAACCTAAGCAGAGCCTGACCAGGCAAAAACCAAGCATAGCAGGGCCCAGCAGCAGCACTGGCCGGATCTAGACCAGGAGAAGAGAGAGAGAGTTACCTGTTACATCTTTTTATTTTCACATCAACCTTTAAACCTTTTGATGATAATAAGGCTAGGATCCAGGATTCTTCATTCAATTAATATGCTAAGGGGGCCAGGTCATCACGATGTGAAACCCTAGTTTGAAACCGGTTTTAGGGACAAATGCTATCGGCTGAGACTGATGTGTCGTGAGCTGCATTGTTTGTTCCGAGCCACAGGTGTGATGCTTCATGCTGATTGTTATTAGAAATACAAAGACTGGTCGAGTTGCTCATACAGACCAGATGTTCTTATATTTGAAAGAGTCTACAGTACTCCAGAAATCTGTCATGTTCTATAAATCTACTATATCGCACAACCTAGCTTGTTATACCTTGTATATAAATGAGCACCTTTAGAAGGGGATCTTATTCATACCAAACATGACACATGCAAACCATATTCCCTCAATAAAACACAAGTTTTATTATTTCTACAAAACACAGCAATCAATGCAAAACCACAAATAATCCTCAATAAAAGCAACAACTTTTTCCTACCTTCACTTACTCATGACCTCATCAAAGACACACACACACACACACACACACACACACACACACACACACACACACACACACACAGTGTTAATCAGAGATAAGAGCAGAGCAGAGACAAAGGAATGTGTCTATTTTCCAACCTTAAATTACCTCTTAATTTAATAAACCACAAACTAATACCCAAATTTTATAAACAAATTTATTAGGTTATTTATTTATTTAACCTTTAACCCTATTTTAATGATTTTAAAACCTTAATAGATTAATTAATTATTATTTATTGTGAGCAACATGTGACCTTAATGCTGGCAGCAGTTCAGGTTCATTCAGGCTGAGTTCTTTAAACAGTGCTCATACAGACAGACTGATGGACCGGTGATCAGCTCTCTTGATCCTGAGACACTGACCATATTTAATTTCTAACGTCGACATCTCCCTGATCTGGGGGAGGTCTGGGATCAAACAGACCCTCCCCCGTCTTCGGTTGAGCACGCCCTCACTTTTCGCCAGAAATTCTCACAAACACAGCCTCCATCGAGTATTTTCAGAGCACATTGTTTGACTCCAAGCACTGACATGCTCACCATTGAACTGAGTGAATGCTTTATTAAAGCAGAAACTATTTTGTCTTTTACACTCTATTGTTAAGCTTAAATTTTACTTTTATCTTTACTTTATTCTAATTCACATGGTTTCTTAACTTATTATTGTATCATGTTATTTTACCCATACTCACTAGTACCATATCTATTATTTATTTAATAATTCACTCATTTGCTTACGGTGATACTGGTTGACACTTCTAAATATTATATTCTACTAGAGAATAAGCCGTGAAAATGTGTGGAGTAGAAAATGAATGGTGGTTTAGTTTTTACACTCATCTCATCATACACTCAGACTTAAACCACACAAACCGCAAACAGGCCAGGCAAAACTCGCAAATTAGCAGAGTAACAACCATATACAGTGGTACCACACCGAAACCAACACAATTATTGAACTATATCGTACTGCAATATTTCAACACATTTTAACTTTATTCAGTATACACTTTAATTTAATACTGCAGTTTTATTTAAATTTATGGTCCATACTCTAATTATTACTTATTTTAAACTTCTATGTTACAATATGTGGATCCATATAATTTACACCATATAATTATTTCACTATATATTTACATAACATTATATAACAGCAATTCAAACAAGACCAGTTGGTTCTTTAAATTGTTCCCACCCTTTTACAGATAACCTCAATATTGGTTCTGTGACTGGTGACTGGGCATCATCATTGGTGGTTGGGTCTGGGGCGGTAACCCCAGGGTGGACCCCCAACTCCTCGCCCTCTCCCGCGCTGTGGGCAATCTCTCGCGAAATGTCCCGATCGGCCACACGAGTAGCACTCATTTCTTCCCATTGTGCTGTTGTGTCCCCCATTCCTGGGCCTCACAACAGTGTCAGACTTCGAGAGCCCCACTTTTGCTATCAATTCAACCAAGGTGTTTTTCATGGCATCAATTTTAGGACACCTCCCCATTACGTAACCCCCAGACAAAGACAAACTCATAGTTCCTCTCTCAACAGCCTCCCCGGGTTGACCCACCATTAGTTTACACTCATGAGATTGTGTTGTGATTCTACGGTTTTGCTTGGTTGAGGGCAGGACGAGGTACAGGGCTGGCACAACATTAACACTAGGAAGAGCAGTTGGTTGTATGGGAGGGGTGTTAGTGGGGGGAGGTATGTGGAGCGGAGGGGTCGGAGTAGGAATGGGTTCCTGCTTCACTTCCGGTTTCTCACCAGTTGACTCTACATGCTTGCTCTGGCTCTCTGTAATCACCGCCATGTATTCCACAATTAATCTTACCCATATCTGCTCGTTCTCTGCCTTTGTAGACCTCGATTTAACCGCTAATCTTCTCATCCCACTCGCACGTTTTACCTGCTTTTCTGCAGCATCAGCTCTCGTTTGCATTACATACAACAAATGTTCACGCCCGTCCTTGCCCAACGGCGGGGCAGTATCAATGGGGTATAGCCCCGCACCACACCACTCTTTAAACATTTTCTCACACCTTTTTACCTCCTTCTCACGTTTATCCACAGGATTAGTTACTTTTATTCTCTCCAACACCTCCTTTTTGACATCACCAGCAGTCAACCCCATTTTAATCAACAAACGAGCTCCCTCGCACACTCCCGTACAACTCCCTTTATTCAACCTCTCTCGTGCGTCCACGAGCAATATCCCACAAATGCAGCTGCTTTATTGCTGTATGCTGAATTTCACTTCTATATATATATTTTTTTTCTCTTACATCCGTGGTCACCAGTGTCCACTCATAAACTCTTTTTACTAAAATCAAACTTGATTTACCGCCCTCTGGGACTTCAACCCACCAGGAATTTAATTTAATTTACGGGTCTTTTGGGACTTGAACCCAATCACCTTGACCAATTTACATTTACCTAGACTGAGCAATTTAATTTAATTTACGGGTCTTTTGGGACTTGAACCCAATCACCTTGACCAATTTACATTTACCTAGACACTGTGAATTTAGAAAATTTAGAATCTTCAGTACCTGTATTGTGCTCTACAGATGGGACTTGAACCCCCTGGGAGCAGTTCAATTTGTCGAGACGGGTCAGTCCGCGACTGTACACACACAGGGAGCTACCCTGTTCGCCTCAGTAACGCAACTACAGGATTTTCACAATCCCTTGGTCATGACCTTATATAGCTTTCAGTAAAGCCCAGCAATCAACAATTTTTCAAAACACAATTATAATCCATACACAAATCCATAAAAATCCACAAAGCCTTGGAAGAACACAACACACTTCAACACTTAAATTTATACACTTAATTTCAGTTAGCAATTCCAATTGTATTAATTTAATTCACATTCCAACTTAGTCCTTATTCACCACTCACAGCTAATTATATTGTTTTTCAGCTAAATATAGGAGCAAGGGTCCTTCTTACCTTATTGGCCGGCCTGTGAGTACCGCGTAAGTTCTATCGTTGGAATCAAGCAATCAACCCGATTATCTGCACTGCAATCAACGACCTTCACCATCCCCTGCTACCAATTGTTAGGAAATCTGAAATTTCCTCGATGAACCAATTTTGAAGGCGTCAAAAAGCACAGTACAGATGATTTCAGAGTTATTCAAATCAAGCGGTTTATTTATGACAAACCGAGTCAAAGCAGTGTTCGTCCAAGACAAGCCCAAGATCGCGATCCGACTCTGATCTCAGCACCACACCGGTTCCACCAAGACAGAGCCCCGAAATCCAGCTGCTCACACTATTTATTGAAAAACCATCCCTCCCTCTGCTTATTCTGAAACAACTTATTGAAGGAGTTCTATGGGGGGGGGTTGAACGCGCCGTTCCATCCCTTATCTGGGGGAGCTCGAGACAGCTCGGCTGTCCTTGAGCTTTAGCCACCAGCCACCAGGTGCATCTAGTTTTCATGAAATATAGGCCTTGGGCAATTGTCGGCCAGATTGCCCTATCGTTATAGAATGCGCTAATTCCTTTGAACACGAATTACTTACAAATTACAAATTTTTATCCCTTCAATTCCTTTCTAAAAAAAGAGCGGGCACCTGTGCATTAAGACGCTAACTCCCTGCTGACAATAGACAGAAGCTGAGGGCCATTGATTGCGTTTGCTTTTAGCTGGTTTAAACATGCTCTTGTCATCTAGGTGGTGCTGCTTTTCAATGCCTGAGGAGGCCATGGGTTCCCCCTAGCATCTCGACGTGGTCAGTGCAGCAACATTACGACCTGATTATTTGGCAACTTTAAAAAAAATTATCTAGTATTTATTTTGTGTAGGATGCATAAGCTCTGTAAAGTAAAGGTGGCCGTAAGGGTAGCACTTCCTGTGTTATGATTTTGTTAGGTTGAGGTAATAATTAAAAATGTGCGGTACACTAGTTCTACACTTGCAGCCTGAAGTCCATATGTTTCTGAGCATATAATTTAATCCCCTTGACCTTGATCTTCAATGTTGGAACCACATACGTTTTGAATTCCTTTAAGACCTCAAAATAAATCTAATTAATTTTAGTCAGAGGTTTTGTTGCCTGAAACCTTTTTCCTGTTCACGTCGTTGTGACGGTGTGAGGTTTCGAAGTATATTTGTGTATACAGGCTGATGTTGCATGCAGGAATCTTTTATTCTCTTTGATGTATCCACTATTAGATTTATTAAGCAGATATGAAACATCTGGATGGAGGGGTATAAAGTGTTTCCAATTGCCCTGGCCTTTTCTCTGGCTCGGCCGATCTGAGCAGATCTGTTTACGTCCGTCCTTCAAGGTCATACGCTGTTTAGGATGCTAAACACGTAGCGGCTGCTCCGTGACCTCGTCGTTCTCTCCATACCTTTCGCTCATTCTCCCTCCCTCTCTCTCTTGCTCTCTCTCTTGCTGTTTCCCTCCTGCTGTCCTCTCCAACCTGCTTTCAATTTTAATACGAGCTCCACCAATCTGGGTTGCACTGCAGAAATTATTTCTTTTTTAATTCAATCATACTTATAAGTCCCTTATCATGTCGACCTCCTTCCATATGCGATGCTCCTTCAAAAGTGCTCCTTCTCAAAATCCAATTTCTGTTTGCTGTACTTGGTTGTTGAGCACAATAGTGCGTCAACCCAAAGCAAAGTGTCCGCAGCATCATGAAGGCAGCCATCATAGCTAAGGGGATGGATTGATTGGTTTATAGATTAGTCATTGATTGGTGATTGGATGGTGCGGTTTAATATTAAGAAACATTTTAAACTATTATTATAGTTATTTTGCAATGACAGTGTTGGAAAGCTGGTAAAATACATGTGTATGTCAGATCTTACATAGCAGTTGACAATAACACACGTGACGCTTGCAAACAGAACATACAGCAGGTGGCTCTACTTCTACTACTAATAGCGTTTACCTTGCACCCCTGCATAAAATAAATAAAGAAACAAAATACAAAAAGGGTGCTTCCTGGCTTGGATTTAGTAGCTGCAACGACCACGGTGAGACACTAACGGGGCCCCGGTCCACCATAAACACTTACCTAGAGCACTGTCTGCAGAGACACTTAACAAGAAGCCCAGGGTACCAAGCACAGAAAGAACCCCCTGGGCCAGTGTCTAGGTCAGTACATGCAGTTCAGCCACGTAGAATCGCAGGGCAAAGGGTTGGAAGATCATCATTATGAGTGGTAAAAGATATGGATTTGACACCATGTTGAGGTTAAAACAGAAAGCAGTGGTCGACTGAAGAAGTAGGTAAGAGGTTGTCCTGTAGGCCATAACCTCATATTGTTATTAGGTAGCTTTTGGAAGCCAATATGGAGAGAGAGCTGCAGAGTTTTGGATCAGATAAGAGGCTGGATCAATTCAAATCATTGCTTGCTGGTCTTACAGCTTTAAGAATCATGCCTTCACAACTGATTCAAAACTCTGCAGCCCGACATGTGTTCAAGCATCCCAAGCAGACTCATGTCACTCTATTACTCATCTCACCATTGGCTCCCTGTAGTTGCTCACATTCAGTACAAGGCACCAACTCGTTCATTTCACTCGCCTGGTGATTCAAACTTACTGTGGTACTAATTCTCACTCTGTAATTCACCACTGCTATATTTGTCTTTGTCTGTAAGGGTAAGTCACTTAGAATCTTAGGAAACAGCTCAAAACACATCTCTTCCACACGTATTTGCTATATTAAAAAAAAAATGAGATGGTTCAAACTTAGCTGGTTTGTTAAATTATGTAAAACCTAATGTCTATCACCTGACACTGGGGCTGCATCAAGAAATAAGCCTCTGTTTTTGTTATTGAAGGGGTAAATAAATTCTGGCTGTAGCTGCTTGGGCATGCTCGCTGCTGTTGCTGATCCCATTCAGAGACGCAGCAGCGCTGTATATTTTAAGCCGCACAGGACGGGTGGATGGGCAGACACAGCGCAGTGAGTAGCCACTGTTGTTGCTGGAAACACACCCGTGCCTTGTGCGACATGTTTGCGAGGGATAAAGAAGGCTTTGAAGATGAGAGACAAGGCGAAAGAGACCTGTCCACCCCTTCAGGTCGGGTGGCCCTGACGAGCTGGAGAACAAAACCCTTTTCCACGTGGCCTGCAGCATTAATTGAGAATGACAGTTATCGCCACGAGCACGCAGCATGCAACAGGGCCCAGCTAAAATCTGCCCTCGCTCGGACGTGCGTGACAGTCGGCTAGGTTGTGTCAAGCAAGTTGGGTACGAAGCGCAGGATAGGAGGGGGTAATCTCACATGCTAACAGAGAAAAAAGAAGCCGAGCAAGAGGTAGAACGAAACAGAAAGGAGTGTTTGGCAACAGGAGATAAAGCTGGAGCTCGGCGGGAATCTGAATGATCCGCTGTGGCATGTCAAAAGGTTTTCTGCTGACTCTCCACGTTCTACAAACATACCGCCAGGCACTGTCCATACATACACACACAACTACGAGCACAGCACAAAAAGCCTTTCTGGCTCCTCGGCAGCCTCCGAACGCGGTGCGTAAACACGGCGGCTTGCTCAGACGTGCTTTGAGCTTTATTACGGTGTGGATAATGAGCAGCACTGGGCTCTGGTGGTGAAAAGTCTTTTAGAAGTGCAAGTGAAAGCATGTCGAGCCGCTGTAATTTTCCCTTGTGCCCGGCTTGGCGCGCCAAACAGAGTGCAAACAGCTCACACCCTTCACCTTCATCTGTAAGGCAAAATAGAATGGCTGCTGGCAACAGCCTCGGCTCAGCACCCCACACAATTTTGATTTTTTTGCCCCTTCTATTATTTTCTTTACCTGAGCAAATAAAAATCGGATTGAAGCAACAGTGCAGAAACGGATAAAATAGCGGATAAAAATAGTTTTGCATGTGCTGTAGGATGCATGACCACTTCGCATTTTAAATGTGCTTTACAGTTTATAGTGCCAGGATTCGTCAAAAAGACTCTCAAAGTACAGAGAGACCCCACAGAATGAGACGCATGGCAACATACTGGGGATTAAGGGAGTGACCTATAGTAAACCAACCCATATGACTGACTCCGAATGAGTTGACATGTCACCCCAGATAGCATAGAGATGTGGGCCATGTCTGACTGTTATATGGTGCTGGCTCTCTGCAGGTGATCCAGAGGTGGATCTTACATGAATGTCCTGAAACATATCTGGATCACATGGGACAGACATGTGGCACTACCACCTATAAGTGAGCCAAAAGTTTCACACGTATAAAAAAGCTCATATTGTCTATGTAGCAGGATGGATTTAGGTTTTGCTCCTTTTACAAATTATGGGGAGGTACATTTAAATTGGGGGTGGGACTATATCAGGAGGATGCAGCTGGTTGGCTGGTGTTGCACTTCCTGTTTTTCATCCGGGGCATCAGATTTGGTTCGGTGGCTTCCAACGTGGCTGAAATCGCTTTGTGAATGATGGCATGTTAGCATAGCTAAAATTGCTTGGGATAAATCGCTTTCAACAATTCTAAGCTTGGTAGTGTGACCATGGCTACATGCTTACACTGGTTAGCATCATAAGGGCGATTGTGCTAGTGGACTGCGGCTGCGAACCTTTTCAATGCTGATATTGGGAAAAAAGTAATTGCCCAATTGTGCCTAGGGCCGTACTGACGTCTACTGTTCCAGTTCTGCAGCACTACTGCATTGCCTGCACTGGCTGCGTTGCCTGTAGCTGCTGCTTTTAGATTTTAGCTGATTTACCTGTATCTACTGCTTTGACTGCACTGGCTGCTGCTTTGTGTGCACTGGCTGCTTCAACCGCTTTGTCTCTAAAGCAATTCTGTCTGTGGCTTCTGCTGTAGTTTTGTTGTGTGTTTTTATTTTGAGGGTTTGTGTTTGTAAGTATTAATGTACAGTAGGTTTGGTTATGTGTCAGTTCTGTTTTTTTTGCTTAGTTAATTTGTGTGTAATAGTTGAGTTAATAGTTGAGATATTGAATATTTGGTTATTTTCAAATTAGGTTGTTCTGTGTTTTTATGTAATGCAAAGGTTTATTATTTGTGTGCATGATTTATTTGTCCATACATCCATTATCTTCCGCTTTATCCTCTATTAGGTTCCCCATGCCCATCCAGGGGAGAACATCTCGGGCGCTGGGCAGATACACCCAGGACAGGGCACCAATCTATCCTATCGCTGGGAACACACTCACTCACACAGACACTCACACAAACATACTCTATATGGGGCCATTTGGAGAATTCAATTGACTTGATCCATGTTTTTGGACTGTGGGAGGAAACGGAGAACCCGGAGGAAACACGGGGAGAACATGGAAACTCCACCCAGATTGGGATTCGAACCAGGAACGTGCTAACCACTAAGCCACCGTGCCGCCTTGATTTATTTATTTATTTATTTTTTAATGTTCTATTTTGTATTCTTTCCCTCATGTTCTAGTAGCTGCGGTTGGGATTGTTTTATTTTATCTCTCCTTATCCCTCCTTATCTCAGCTTGCAGTATAGGGCACTGGTGGTGTATGTGTGGTGTTGGGTGTGATCACGTATGGTGGTAGAGTAAGGAATTTCCTCAACCCCTTCAGGGTTTGTCTCCACGGTCTGTTTGTTATTGGCCTGGGAGGTTTTAACTGACGTATGGATCCCTCTTGGTAAAGTTGTTTTTATTTGTTGATGTAACTTGTTATTGTGATTTAATAAAGATTGATTTATGGAAGTATGTCTCTGGTCTTTAAGTGCCAATGAACCTAAGTTCCTTTTTGTTTATTCTGTGCCATAGAGCCAGGAAATATGACCCGGGGTGAAATTCCCTTAGGTGGCGTAGTCGAGCTAGTTTAGTGTACATAATATAATAATCCTTAAATAGAACCAAATGCCACATATACATATCCCTAATAAACACACCAATATCACATGGAACATATTACTACTTATGTCTGAGCCTTAAGTGTGATATTGATTTTGATTGATTTGATATTGATTCTTCAAGCCAAAGATTCATTTAATTTAGTCATTTAGCAGATACTTTTATCCAAAGCGACTTACAACTATCTTAACATGGTTGGGGTCAGAGCACAGGGTTGGTACAGCTCCCTGGAGCAATGAGAGAAAAGGGGCTTGCTCAAGGACCCACATTGACAACTTCAGTGGACCTGGGATTTGAACCCACAACTTTCTGATTGAAAGCCCAACACCCTAACCACTGAGCTACCACACCCTGGTTAGATTATAATTGATACTTGAAAATTCTCCATGATACAATTTAATTTGATTAACTAGACCCTATATCTGGCTGTGGTTTCAAATAAAACTCATATCTGTCCTATGTGATCCAGATGTGTTTTTGGGACATGTGTAACATATGAGCTTTTATATATGTGGGAAACTTAGGTAGCAGTACGACAGATCTGTCCCATATGATCAAGATGTGTTTTGGGACACTTAAGGCTCACTTATAGGAAGCAGTGCCACATATCTGTCCGTTGTGATCCAGATGGCACTGCTTCCTATAAGTGAGCCTTAAGTGTCGCACATGTAAAACGCTCATATAGTCTACGTGTCCCCAAACACATCTGGTAAAGATATGGCACTGCTACCTATATCTGAGCCATAAGTGTCCCACATGTAAAAAAGCTCATATAGTCCTCAAGTCGCAAAACACATCTGGATCACAGGGGACAGATATGTGGCACTACTACCTATAAGTTAACCTTAAGTGTCCCAAGTACATAAAAGCTCATATGTTTCACATGTTCCAAAACACATCTGGATCTCTTGGGAGAGACATGTGGCATTTATATGTATGTCCAAGCCATAAGTGTCCCACAAAAAAGCTCATATAGTCCACATCCATCCATTATCTTCCGCTTTATCCTCTATTAGGGTCGCGCTGGGGGGGTGTTCCCCATGCCCATCCAGGGGAGAACGTCTCGGGCGCTGGGCAGATACACCCAAGACAGGGCGCCAATCTATCGGTGGGCACACACTCACTCACACAGACAAACACTATATGGGGCAATTTGGAGAACTCAATTAAATTGATCCATGTTTTTGGACTGAATGGTGTCAGGTTGACATTCAGATGTTTTGCAGATAATATGCTCAAATTCTGTCAGAAATTAACAATGAAATCACATTTCTATTCACGACAGTTATGCAAAACAAACTTTCGATGGTGTTGGCTGCCGTGATTAGATGCTGGACCCAAGCTTGTGAGACAGCACAGCATAATCACACAGCATGCTGTGTGCCACATGTGTACAGTGCGCTGACAAACTCATCTCAATTTTCCCTCCAGCAGTCAGGTATATGGACTATGGCGAATAGGAAGTCCATCAACTGTGCTGCGGGCAGTTGTGATCCAGCTGCTAATCCGTAATGTGTGTGTTGTTTTACCCCGCAACCATCTTTACCACATCTCTTCTCTTTTGGACATTCGGTTAAAACATTATAGTTTTAAACTTTTCCAATTTCCTACCAAAAAAAATCTTCTTTTTAATTTTAAATTTTGTGTTGGTAAAGTGTTGGTAAAAAGAAAGCTGGAAATAAAATGGACTGGCCTTTGTTCCATGGTGCCTCCTCCTTCATTTCAATAAGGGACTCAATAAGTGCAGGCCAATGTTAAAATAACTGAATGATTCATTTAATGTCAGTGTTTGAATAAGTGAATGGACTTATTCAAGTCAGTATTTAAAGAGGTGAATAATGAGATGGAGATCAGTGTTTAAATAAGTGAATGACTTAATGAAGGTCAGTTGTGAAAATAAGTAAAGGACTCAAGTCTGACTGCAGATCAGTGTTTAATTAGGTGAATCATTTGACACAGGTCAGTGTTTTAATGAATAACTTCTCATTGAACATCAAAATAAGTGAAGGGTTTTATTAAGGTTTAAATTTAGGACAATGTTTAAATAACTGAAAGAATACATAAAGTGTTTAACTAAACAAATGATGTGAGTGCATTTTAAATTCATTAGTAAATAAATTAAAAATAATAATAATAATTTCACTCATTTTTTTAAATAAGTATATGATGCTGTTCAGATCAATGTTTAAATAAGTAAATGACTCAGTTCAGATCAATGTTTAAAAAGAAAATGATTCAGGTCAGTTCAATGTTTAAAAAGAAAATGAGTCTGTTCAGATCAATGTTTAAAAAGTAAATGATTCAGTTCAGATAAGTGTTTAAACAAGTATATTATTTAGTACATGTAAGTGTTTATACAAGTAAATGATTCAGTTTAAATCAGTATTTAACAAGTAAATGATTTAGTTCAGGTCAGTGTTTAAATTAGTAAATGATTAAGTTTAGATTAGTGTTTAAATAAGTAAATGGCCCAGTTTAGATTAGTATTTAATAAGTTAATATTTCAGTTCAGATTAGTGTTTAAATAAGTAATTTATTCAGTTCAGATCAATGTTTAAAAAGTAAAAGATTCAGGTCAGATAAGTTTAAATAAGTAAATGATTAAGTAAAGATCAGTGTTTAAATAAGCAAATGATTTAGTTCAGATAAGTGTTTAAACAAGTAAATTATTCAGTTCAGATAAGTGTTTAAATAAGTAAATGATTTAGTAAAGATCAGTGTTTAAATAAGAAAATGACTCAGTTCATATCAGTGTTAAAATAAGTAAATGATTCAGTTCAGATAAGTGTTTAAACAAGTAAATTATTTGGTTCAGGTCAGTGTTTAAATTAGTAAATGATTAAGTTTAGATTAGTGTTTAAATAAGAAAGTGAAATCATTTGAAATCAGGGTTTAAATTATTAATAAATAACTCAGTTTAGTTCAGTGTTTAATAAGTACCTGATTCAGTTCAGATCAGTGTTCAAATAAGTAAATGACTCAGTTGACATATGATTAATTAGGTTAATTTGTTGTTTGTTAATTGTATGTTAAGTTTATTTCTTGTTTATATCATGAATCAGTTAATCGTTTTACTCCACAATATGTTACAACTGCAACACCTGATTTCTAAAATCAGACGGAATTGGCAGACATCAACACCATCATTCTCATGAGGTGTCCACTTCCTCATCAACACACCCTCATTAAAATAAAATACCTTTTTGTCCATAGGGGCATTGGTAGATGACACTAAAGACAAATATTTAGCCAAACTAGGGTACGTCTGCAAAGCATCAATCAAGCATTTTCAACTTACTATTGCACACCTTACAGCTGAACCCTGGTAACCAGTATGCTTTTTTGAGACTTTGTGGTCACAAGCCTGAATAAAGGTTCCACAAATACTGAAATAACTGGAATAGCAGTTCCACAAATATTTTTTTTATGGAATTTACATAAAGATATTTATGTATATGGATCTAAACATAGCATTAAGTCATGTATTTATTATGAGAATGGACAGTTTATTTTGAAGGCAAAAAAAAAAAAAAAAAATCAACAGATCACCTTTTTTTAGATTTCATTTTTAGTTCTGACATATTTAGCACTAACATATTTTGTCCCACAACTTTATTCTTTAGCTTCAACTAGGCAAATTAAGTATTGTGCAAATTAGGTGACTTCTAGCAACTTTCCTTACTAAGTAGTTTGCAACAGTTACTTTCTTACAACTGGTGGATGGCAGCTGAGAAGTAGCTGTGCTTGCATTCGCTCTTTCATTCAACCTGCCCCACTCCTACAGCTGCCATCCACAAGTTGAAAACAGCAGCGTTTATGCACACTATGTAAAAGCAATTGTGCCTAATTTTTTCAAAAATTTTTACAATTTTAGATTTGTATGTGTGTAAATACGGGAAATCATATTTATAATATTTAAAATCGTATGTGCACAATATTTCATTATTTCATTTTCGTAATAAGTAAAGTCTGCAGTCAAGGAGGATGGGTCCCCCAACTGAGCCTTGGTTCTCCCAAGGTTTCGTCCAAAAAAAAAAAAAAAAAAAAGCTTCGGCTCTTTGTGTAACAGGTGCCTGTCACCTGTTTTGTGTTTCGTCCCGTTCGTTTAAGTTAATTAACGTTCACTGCTCATTAGTTTCATTAATTAACTCTGTATTATCATTGGTTTGTCTTGTGCACGCGGTCGGGTGTCTTTTTGTATTTATGTCCATTGTTTCTTGCCTTTGGTGCTGGTCGTTTGTTTTATGTCACATAGTCCTTTGTACCTCTTGTTTTGTGGTGCTCTGCACCTTTAAATAAACCCGTTATCTGCTACCTGCGTGCCTGGCTCCCTTCAGCGCGTGTATAGGCGGCGGCTGGCGCTTCCTATGCGCAACCGCTTCAGCCCGAGGTAGACTATCGTGACAGAACGACCAGCCAGGCAATTTGGGGAGTTCAGTGCCCAGGTAAGCACTTTCTAAATTTTTCTTTGCGGGGGCCGTGTAGCCTCGTACTCGCGGCGCGTTCCGCCGTGTCCGCGAGTGCGCCGCTATGCGCAGCCCGCCGTCCCGGAGCCGTAAGGACGGCTCGTACAATGTAATGTCTGATTATGACTCTGATGATGAGTGGATATGGAGGTACGGGTACGAAGCGCTCTGCGCTGAGGAAGGTCTGGACTTGGTTCAGATCTCCGATGATGAGACGGGCGAGTCGTACCTGTATGGGCATATTCTGCCCATACGAACCCTCCTGAACTCTGAGGAGTTCTGGACGGACGCTCCGGTCCAGCTTGTTAGACCCCCTGTGGCGAAATCCAGACGCAGAGCGCGCCGGCGCGGTGCTAAGACGCAGCGTGCGCGCGGCACGTGTGCTGCGGGGCAGTCACGTGACGCGCCCGCGCCGGACCGCGCTGTGTCTGGATCGCGCTGCGAGGGGGCGGTACCGGAGCCAACACTCGGGGGGGTAGATGTGGTTCCGTGTCCCCCTGTCTCGTGTGTCCAGTCCGTCTTCCCCATGTCTGAGATGTCTATGTGTTTGGAAATTGCGGTGAGTCCGCGTGGGTTTCCTCCAGGTTCTCCACTTTCCTCCCACAGTCCAAAAACATGGATCAAGTTCAATTGAATTCTTCAAATTACCCCATAGAGTATGTTTGTGTGTGTGTGTGAGTGAGTGTGTGACCAGCGATAGATTGGCGCCCTGTCCTGGGTGTATATGCCCAGCACCAATTTGTTCTCCCCTGGAGGGGCATGGGGAACCCCCCCAGCGGCCCTAGTAGAGGATAAAGCAGAAGATAATGGATGGATGACTCTTACTTCATACTGACTGAGCTAATGCCGCAAAGTGACGCTAGTTTTTCAGGTATTGTTAGCATTAAAAGCAAAAGAGCAAAGTGAGCAAAGTGAAATATACTGAATAAATTTTGATTTTTGAGGAGAAGCAGTAGCATAATTAATGCTCAGTCATTTACTGGGATCACGTCTTATGCTAGTGATAACTTATTTTGATCTCATGTCATGCACCATTTTCACAGAGAGTGTGTGGAGCATGAGCCACAGCACTAATTACACCTCTGAGTAAACAAATGTGGACTAGCGCTCATCCACAGGTCCATATTAGCCATTCGTTGTGATGATGCATGTTCGAGCTGGAGCGTTGTATTTTCTCCCGGGCTGCGCCGCTGCCTGGGGAGGTTTTAATATTACATGCCCTCTTTAGGCATGAATAATTAACACGAGGCTGCATCTGGATTTTGATGAGAGGAACGATTTCCAGTCAGCGAACAGACGGACTTTACTGCCGGCAGCCCAAACCAAGATGGGTGTCATTAAAAGGGAATCTGGGTTCGAACCGACCCGTGGGCCGGAGAGAACCAGAGCTAATCGACTCGGCCAGATCAAAAAAGCAGAACAGCGTCCAACTTAAAAGCAGAAGTGAAAATGCAGCTCACCAGGCAGAATGCCAGTTTGCGCCCACTGATCTGCTCTGTGATCAGCCGCGAGCCCGACACACTCCCATACACTTTCATGTCAGAGCCATCACTCTGAAAATCACTCTTTTCCTCGCGTCTCCTCACGTCTCAGCTTCTTGCTGGTCCTTGATATAGTTATTCATTAAAATATAAAGAAGTGGGTTTTTTGCTTGTGTTTACTTCTATTGGTTTTCAGATCAGTTTGCAGAATTTAGAATCGTAACAGAATCAGAAAGGCATTTATTTGGAAGAAGGTTAGGCAGTGATGCT
This sequence comes from Corydoras sp. C115, assembly GCA_019802505.1. Lineage (NCBI taxonomy): Eukaryota > Metazoa > Chordata > Actinopteri > Siluriformes > Callichthyidae > Corydoras > Corydoras sp. C115. Next base: position 56,811 of record JAFMOC010000185.1, on the reverse strand, counting down.
CACAGCAGCAGGACTGTAGAAGCACCGCTAACTAAAATTCATTAACATGCTATCAGACGTTCCACATGGAATACCACGTTTCACATGAATTCCAAATGCACAATGCAGGGCCACAGCCTGCATTACACCTCTGAGTTCCAGCACCAGCCAAAAGTTTTGACACACCCTCTTTTACTCGACTTGATTATGTTATCAATTCCTCTTACCGTAAAGATGGATTTTGTAGTTCTACAATTACAGACTGTAGTCCTTCTGTTTTTTGGACTACAGTGGTGAAATGTGTTAGCCTCCTTTACTTTGTTCTCTAATGGATCCCAATATTAGCTTCACAGAGAAGGTTTTATTTGGTTGGTGCATTCTCATTCCAGCAGTATCACTGAGATGTTTAATATAGCGAGAAGGCACAAGAGGGCATGCATCATTGTGAATAAAAGACGGGAAAGAGGTGTTATCATGCGTGTTATCATGCATGTGTAGCTTGAATCTTTCCCATGATTTAGTCACAATAATGTGCAACCTTAAGTGACATTTCTTTTATAAACAGTTACAAACATACATCATTGAAAAAGCAAGGTTTGATTCAGAAATATGGTTATTGAAGCAAAATCATTAATGAACTGGTTCTTTGAGAAATTCTAGTTCTAGTCCGGTTTTTAAAGTGATCACTAATTGTTGAGTAACAGGATTCCAGTTTCTATAGCAATAAAAAAAAAACACTGCCACCCAGTGGTCAAATTACAGAAAACAGTTAATAGGAAATCATCACACTGTTTATGTTAATCTGTACTTATGATTTAAAATAATGTATCACATTGTTAACAATGTGAAGCGGTCAGAGGTGTGCATTATTTTGAATAATGTCCCAGCTGGACAAACTGCTCCTCCAATCAGATTTAAGGACCGGAACTACTCATTTTATAAATTGAACTACAGGAACACTGCTGCACTAAAAACCCCTCACTACATCAGTGTCACCACATAACTAACAATAACCATACACCACCCAAATTATGCCTGTTCTATGATGGTCCAGACCAATAGAGAACAGAGAACCAACAGTGTACTAACAAAAAAGGAATTTAGTACAGTTTGTAATTGTAAAACTACAAAGTCCATCTATATGGTAAGTAAATAAAATGGACAATGAATCAAGAACGGCACATGCCCAACCTTTTAATCATTACTGTACATCTTGTTATATTGGAGGCAGATGTGAGAAGAACATGCCAATCACACAACCCATTTAGGAATTAAAGCCAGGAACTACTCACTAGAAAGTGACCGCTCAGCACTGCACCACTGCGCCACTTAGGTTTATGGAAGAATAACAGGATTTAGCATTATTGTGGCAGTCACGTTTCTAAAGCCCATCCCTCTAATCTGATTAATGCAGCTTATTGAATGAGTAATCTTAGCGTGCATAACACCATTACTGTCATCACTGCTTCGTTCGCTCATTAGTTTATGTTTAGAACAAAAACTATGAGCTAGAAAGGTGAAGCAGGAGGAAATTCATTAGTTTTATTTAGATGCTCCTTACTCGAGCGTGTCTGGACGATCTGCCCGTCGCAGGTGGTTGAAACAGACGTGTGAAAGTGAAAACACAGCTCTCTCCCTGAAGTGAAACTCAACGCCCGTCTCCTTCAGATGGATCGATTTGGATGGAGAGGAGAATGAGATGAGTGGGATGAAGAAAGGTCACCCAGAACATGGCTGTCATCCGGCTGTGGTCCAGCCTGGTGCTTAGTGGACAATCTAAGTGTATTAAACATCATTTAATTTCTTTACTTATTGATTACATTTAGTAAAAGTCACCGAACATTCTATAGCGCATTTACAGTGTGAATTGAATTGTCCATCAACATATATGTCAGTTAATTACAATAAATACTGTAATCTTTCTGAAGATATCTAGTTTTCTATTAAAGGTTATTTAGAGCATTCATTATGAGTCACAACCAAAATGTCGGTGTAATGTGATATCTGTGACTAGAAGTTTCTTTTCTTTAGCCACTGTGCTTTGCCTTGAAAATTGAAAATATTTTCAGCACACGACCCTCTTTCCATGTCCTGCACTAGCTGCCTCTTTGGCACCTCATTTCCCAACATGGAAAGCATTGGAAGCAAATTGAGTGAGTGAGGCAAGCAGAGTTTCCAGCCAACATGGCAGAGAAGAAGACGGCTGGGATGAGGAACAGGGTAGTAGTGGAGGGCTCCGACGGCTGGAAAGCTGGTGACGCTTTTAAGTGAGCATTGGAGTGGCGGCCCTACGCTGGAGAGACTACATCAGAAACCAATGGGAGGACAGAGTGGATGGAGGCAGGACATCAACAATCCCTCATCCGCTCTCCAGATCTCACACCCATATTAACCCCATTTTTGCCATATTTGAAAAAGACCTCAATTATTTCTTCCCATCAAAGCTTCACTGCTTGTATTTAGTAAGAAACATTTTGTATGTTCTCCCCATGTTTGTGTACTTAGGTTTCCACGCACAGCGCAAATACTTGTGAAGTTGAAATTTGAAACTCTCACACAAGTTCAAATTTGTGTGAGAATGTGCAAGTCTAATTGTAAACCCTGTGATAGACCAGAGACTAATTCAGGGACTTTTTCCCCTCCTTTTACGCATGACACTGACTTAAGCAGCAAAACTGTAACTTTTTAAACTTTTTAATAACTGAATCATTTTACCATAACCAGGATTCAACCGGGATTTCAGTGATAATGAATTATTTACTTAAAAAACAGAGAATTGGATTATTGGAAATTAGATTGTTCTTCCAATTGATTACAATTACAATAATTTATTTAATGCTGAATCATTTCTTTCAATCAAAGCGTAATTTCCCTAAGTTGCTGTATGCATGATCCCCCCATCTGTGTGTTTCGCCCTCATGGGTTTTAGATCCTTTCCACAGTCCGAGGGTTCCAGGAGAAGTTGGTGAAATGTGAATGTGTTTGTCAATGTGCTTGTCTAAATGACTTTTCATTTGTACCTTTGGCCAGATGGGTTCGGGGGTGATATTTGGTAAGTTTTCTCCCCGCAGCATGAGACGTACCAGCTTATAAAGGCACAAGGTCATCTGACGGAGCTGCATCAGCTGCGCTAATTACGCATCAACGCCGTCGGCTCTGCCTGTTATTCCCAATCATTCTCTTTAAATCATTCAGTGAGTCACTGGCTCTAAAACTAATAAATTGTCTTACCTGTAACAGAATTTGTCATTTAATCAAAATCATGAAATCATGTCATTTGAATATGTTAATCGTGACCACAAGTAACTAATCTTATTCTGTCAGTATCTGAATCGACAATGATGATGACACATCTGGCCTTTATTTCAGTTATGTTATTTCATTTGTTGCCTAGTGAGTTAAAGGGGAGATATGTTTTTTTTTCCTGTTTTCGGAACAGCAACAGTGGGTAGTGTTTGGTATTGAGACAGCAGATTTAACAAAAATAAATAAATAAATAAATAAATAAAAAAAAGGTCCTTACCGATACCTGGCATTTCTCAACAGCACTCTCAACAGAAATTTCTTGTTGAAAAGAAACAGCTGTCCTCTTGTGGCTTTTTCTGCTCAAACCGGTTACCATTGTGGGTAAAAGATCAAAGGTCAAGAGCATCAGTTATGACCTTTGAGCCATATCCCCTATAAACCCAGCTGTTCCTTTGTGCAGTTTTGGGTTAAAACATGAAGATTATATAGATAAACATCCAGAAAAAGGCAATTACAGGAAAAATAGCAAAAGCAAGACAAAAACTGGATTATATGTAAAAACAAAAACAAGACAAACTGGATTATATGTAAAAACATTAAAAAAGAATTCTGTACTGTAATATAAACAAACCATAATACCTGTATTACCTTCATAGTTTTAATATTTATCTATATATTCATCTATTTATACATTTTAACTTATATTCTCATTATTTTAATTTTTATTGATATTGCAATAAAATGTTATCTGTCCTACACAAATGTTGGCTGTCCTACACTGTTAATGCTGGAATGAGGAGGATGAGTCCCCCACAGAACCTCAGTCATCCTAAGTTTCATTCATTCATTCATTTACTTATTATCTTCCACTTAATCCTCTACTAGGGTCATGGTGGGTTTCCCCATGCCCATCCAGGAAACGTTTCGAATGCTGGGCAGAAACAGGGTCCCTATCTATCGTGTGTGTGTGTGTGTGTGTGTATACACACACACACACACACACACACACACACACACACACACACACACTATATGGGCCAATTTACAGCATTCAATACCTTATATCCATGTTTTTGGACTGTGGGACGAAACCGGAATACCTAGAGGAAACTCACATGGACATGGGAAGAACATGGAAACTCCTTTACCAAGGTTTGTTCCTAAAAAGACAATATTACAGGGAGTTTGTTCTTGCCACTTTTGCTTCGGCATGCTTTTTGGGGGTTCAGGCTTAAAACACTGTAAAGATGTTTTGTGACAACCTACTGAACTTATATAACTTGAACGCAAAGTTAAAGGTTAAACATTCACATGGATAGTAGGGCATGAGATTTCCCAGCAGAACATTAGATAAAGCATTACACTGACTATTGGCTTCTCCTCTTCCTGTAAGCCTTTTGGGCAAAAGAAATTAATCTATAATTAATTTGTTCATTCATTAATTATCTTCTGCTTAATCCTCTAATAAGGTTGAGGTGGGGGAGGAAGGTGTGGTCCCATGCCCATATAGGGGAGAACGATTCAGGCGTGAGGCAGATACACCCAGGACAGGGTGCCAATCTATCGCTGGACACAACCACTTACACAGACACACATATACAAACACAAACTAAATGGGGACAAAAAAGAGCATTCAATTTACCTTGAATCCATGCTTTTGGATTCCAGATTGGGATAATAATAATAATAATAATAATAATAATAATAATAATAATAATAATAATAATAATAATAATTAAGGTTCTTAAAAAAAAAAAAAAAAAAAAAAATATATATATATATATATATATATATATATATATATATATATATATATATATATATATATATATATATATATATGTCATAATTGTTTTACTAAATTGCAATGTGGTTCAACTTATTTATCATTTGCCAATCTTCATGTTGCCTTCAATGGTTAGGGGATTGAGCTGTGGGAGTCTAATGTGACTGGACACAAGTAAGAGGAGGCAGGAGAGAAGAGTGTTTTACCTAGATGGGAGGAGAGAGAGAGAGAGAGATGTGTAGAACAAGTAATTAAAGGTGAATCCATGCGTTTTTCCAAGGCTTTTGGATTCAAACAAGTATCATTTTTTAGCATCAGTTTAATAAATTAAATAGCGCTTAGTTTCTAACTGTGAAGTCTGACAAAGGTATACAGTCCTGTTTGAACTGATCTGTTTAATAATTTGTGTGTAGTTTAGTGGTGCCAGCATGGACTGTTACTATGACATTAGCAAAGACTGACTGATACTTCCCCTCTTATTTCCCCTCTTCCACCTGAGGGTGCTCAGCCCTCCTCGCCGGATTATTAGCCGCAGCTGTTTCTAAAAGGTACCCGGGGAAACGAAAAAAAAAACAAAAGGAGAGACAAACACAAAAGGGGGCTCGAGGAAAGCGTGGAGACCCCTAGAGGGTGCCGGGGGTGATGTGACTGACAGTGCGGCAGCGCCGTGCCCCGTGTGAGGGTGCGGGTGTCGTGACCTCTTGTGAGCTCGAGGGGCACGTGACCCCTTGAGGATGCGGGGGCGTTGTGACCCTCGAAGGGCACGAGGGCTATGTGACCCCATGAGGCAGCAGAGACAACGTGACCCCTTGTGGTTGCGGGGGCAACGCGACCCCGTGTGAGAACGGCGGCACCGTGACCCCTTGTGAGTGCGAGGGGGACGAGACTCCTTGAGGATGCGGGGGCGACGCGACTCTGTACATGCGGGGGTGACAAGACCTCTTGAGCGCGCGAGAGGGACGTAACATCTTGAAAGCGCGAGGCAGACGAGACCCTTTGAGGGTACGGGAACGCCGTAACCTTTTGAGTATGCGTGGACGGCGAGACCCTTTGCGAGTATGAGGGGGGGCATGACCCCTTGAGCATGCGGAGGTGGCGCGACCTCTTGTGCGGGTGGCGACGCCATGAGAGCGCAAGAGCGGCGCGACCCCTTGAGTGCGCGTGGAGGATGAGACCCTATGAGGGTACGGGAATGCCGTAACCCAGTGAATGCGCGTGGAAGACAAGATCCCTTGGGTGCGTGTGGGCGACGAGACTTTTTGAGTGCGCGTGGGTGGCGTGACCCCATGAGGACTAGGGGGCAACGTGACCCTACGAGGGTACGGGCGCACCGTAACCCCTTGAGAGCGCGAGGAGAGCCTGACCCTTTGAGAGTCCGAGGAGGACCTGACCCTTGGTGAGTGCAGCGGCGCCGTGGCCCCTTCTGAGCGTGAGAGGGGCGTGGCCCTTTGAGGTTACGGGAACACCGTAACCCCATATGAGCGCGAGGGGGACGCAACCCTATCTGAGCGCAAGAGCGACGAGACCCCTTGAGTGTGTGAGGGGGACGAGACCCTTTGAGGTTAAGGCGGCGCTGTAGCCCCTTGTGAACGTGAGGACGACCGAACCCCCACGCGGACTCCGATGTGGGAGAGCCAAACGGGGACTCAGAGACGCGGGTTTAGGGACCAAAGGGACAAACGCGGCTGCAGGGGAGACCGGGGTACACGCGACCGCAGAGGTGAACCGAGTGAACGCCGATATGACCCAAGTGGACCCACATGTGACCCGTGGACGCAAGGGGAACACAGTCTTGGCCCATGGACTGGGAAACCGGCACAGAGTCCCATGAGAGCAACTCAGCCCTCAAAACCTTCAGTCCAGCGAACACTTTGTCTGGAGCGGGTGGCACATTGTCCTTAGCGGGTGATAAGTTGTCCACATTAAAGGGCAAATGGTCCAGCGCGGAGGCATTACAGTCCAAAGCAGGGGTTAACTGATCCTGTGCTGGGGCCACAGAAATCCACTGCCTCCCCACCGGACCACTGGATTGCACTCTGGGGGATGCGCTGAGCACCATGCCACTACACCCAGTCTCCCTCCTCTCCGCCACCTGGACACAGAGGGAGAGAACCAGTACGCACCCTACCAGAACCAGAACGCACCCTACACTGACCACGGACGGCACGGGACTGGGCGCGACCGACGCAGACCAGCCACCTTTACCCGGCTCGATGCCCGGACCCTGCAAGACGTGGATCGCTGGTGGCACGGCAAGGATCAGGGGGCGGGCCGCTAGTGGTGCTGAGCGGGGTGACAAGCACCTCGCGCTCAGCGTGGAGCGGTAGGGTGACCACGAGGCGCAGACTGCGTTCAGTGGCTTGCTGACTGTCCGCGGAGGCACGCGATCGGGGAACAGCGGGATGGAAACCCGCGAGGAGAATCAGTAGGAGAATTGCGAGAAGCAACGCGAGGAGCAATGCGAGGAGAAACGCGAGGAGAAACACGCGGAGAATCGCGCGGAGAGGCGTGCAACGAAGCGCACGGAGAAACACGCGGAGAACCATACAGAGATACTCGCGGGGAATCGCGCGGCGAACCCCATGGAGAAACACGCGGAGAATCGCGCGGAGAAGCTATGGCGGCGAGAAAAAACTTGCGGAGCGCATGATACGTGGAGCCGGGAGGCTCGCACGGAGGATTGCGCGGCGGGTCCCTAGCGGCGAGAAAAAATCGCGGAGCGGGTGATCCGTGGAGCCGGGAGGCTCGTACGGAGGATCGCGTGGTGGTTCCTTGGCGGCGAGAAAGAACTCGCGGAGCGGGTGATCTGTGGGGGGACCTGCAGGGAGGCTCGCACGGAGGATCGCGTGCAGAGATGGGCAGAAGCTCGCGCTGAGGCACGTGCGCAGGATCACACTGAGGATCCTTAACCCGCCCGCGTCCAGGTACTCGCCAACGGAGCGGGCATCTGAGCCCAGGGCGAACTGGGCTAAGAACGCCGACTCGAACCGGCTTGCTGAGGTGAGGCAGATGTCCTCGGTGGCAACTAGGCCCTCGGCCCACCTTAGCGCAGGTCCCAGGAGTCGGGAGAGGTAGAATAGCACCCGCTCACAGTCCGAAAGCTCCCGACTGGTCACCAGTTTGAACACCCTGCGACAGCCGATAATATAAGGCAGTGGCTTCAAAGCCACCCCGTCACAGGGTGCTGGGAGCTTAATCGGGGCTGAGAGAGGGAGCACAATCTCCCCATAATCCGGGACCCGGTCTATTCCCCTCATCGCTCCAACCTCCCGAGAGCAAGAACTGCAGGAAAAATAAGATGGCGGGGTTAGCGCCAAGCTAAAGTAGCCGATTGCTGCAGTAGGGGAAATGGCTATTGGCGGGGCTAGCGCCGGATGAAAGTAGCCGGGATGCTGCAGCCGGGGATGCGACTAATGGCGGGGTTAACACGGAGATGATATAGCCGGGGCTGCAGCCGAAAAAAGCGGCTAATGGCGGGGCTAGCGCCGAGTTAATGTAGCCGATTGCTGCAGCCGAAGGAGTGACTAATGGCGGGGCTAACGCCGGGATAATGTAGCCAATGCTGCAGCCGGAGGATGCGGCTAATAGCGGCTAGCGCCGAAGCTAACGCTGCTAACGTGTTCGAACAGCCGGATTGTATTGAACGCCGGGGAACGCGGCCGCGGAGGAATATAATGATCAAGCGCGCTTACCCGGATGAGGACTCCTGGACTTCGCAGGGGTTTCGGAGGCCAGCATTAATATCACGATCGGTCGGCGCTGTCCATTCAATGGCAGCGCAGCACGGTGCGGTGTGGATGTAGTAAGTGAGCCAGACGACCAGGTAAGCAAACAAAGAGCAACTTTTATTTGCTGTAACAGCGGGAATGCCGCTGAAGGCACGGCGAGACGTGCCGGGAACAAAAACACAAATAAACAAACAATACAGCGGGAATGCCGCTGAAGGCATGGCGAGACGTGCCGAGAGCAAAATACATATAATAATAACAAAACAAAACCGAACCAAACACCCGACGTACACCGAAGCATACGCTCAGAACTGCTGGCCTGCTGGCTCAGGGTGCCTGCGTGCCTCAAGTTCAGTCAGCAGGCCACACATGATCAGGTAGGACCCAAAACGTTCTCCCCTGATGGGCATGGGGAACCCCCCACAACCCTAGTATAGGATAAAGTGGAAGATAATGGCTGGACATACAGTTGTGCTTTATTACTGGTTATGGTTAATTATTCTAAATGAATGAAATTCAAATTATTTATATAGCACTTTTTACAACAGTGGCAAGCTACAGTGACAAGAAAAAAAACCTGTTATGTTGTTTATTTAAGAAAAGACCTTGGGAGAACCAAGGCTTAGTTGGGGACTCATCCTCCTTGAGCAGCCGGACAGGATCAACAGTGTAGGACATCCATGTAGTCCAACACAACAGTAATCCTCTTAGCCGCAGTGCTCTGGCAGTGCCATGGATGAAGAGGCAAGAGTGCCAAAAAATCTGAATTTTATCTTATTGAGTTACTGTTCCCATTTTGGAATCACTATCAATCTTTAAAAGTAGATTACAAATAAATGTATTACATTTAAATGTATTAAATTTATTAAATAATTTATTTATTATTTATTAAAGTTTAATTAATTCCCTCTATATAAAGTTGTAGATCTCAGACTTGGTGGTGTTGGGTTGGTGATCTGAGATTGTCTGTGCTGGCATTTCACCTCTTCACCCAGCTGATCATTAGTAGAGGGTGTGGCACTGAAATGATGCTGTTTCTTTTGAGGTGTTGCCAATTTCCTGGCGGTGTCATGAGCTCTACATCCATGGCTCTGCCGAAGCACTGTGGCTATTACTGGATAGAACCTGGATTTTAATTGGCCTGGCAGTCCTGTAACATGCCCTCAATGGACTTCTATAGTTTTCCAATTGTTAGAGATTTTTTCAATTGTTAAATACATACACCTGATCACTACACAATCTGTACATGGCTGTCCAATGCTGTTGATGCTGCACGACCGCTCAAGGAGGATGATTCCCCCACTGAGCCTTGGTCCTCCCAAGGTTTCTTCTTTAACATATTAATATAACAGGGAGTTTTTATTGCCACTGTTGCTTCGGCTTGCTCTTTGGGGTTTAAAGGCTTATAACACTGTAAAGCTGCTTTGTGACAGTGTAAAAAGCACTCTATAAATATATTACTTGAACTTGATTTAAACTAACTAATTATGGGAGTCTTGCACTATATATGTCATACAACCTGTTTCCATCAGTACCAGTAGTGTATTCATGACATTATACTTGTAGGGGTCTGGCACATCATCGCTATGATATCACCATGTAACAAAGATTGAGTTATTTTATATTAAGCAACCAAGGACCCCCATCCTTATTTCGTAAACACTTCTAGGTATTCACCCTAAAGGAATAGGGGCGTTTTCCATAATATGGAAATTTTCATAGTGGATCCTGGTGTGTGGACGTGTGTGCATAATTTTTTCCTAATGTAAGTGATGTACACACACACCCAGGCATCAATGTGATGTAAAAAAAGGTGTCAAAGCTACTGAAAGCCACCTTCTTAAAATGCTCCATGGTCTTTCTGATGATTAGTGTTGGTGCTTCAGCACTGGACAGGGGTCATGATCACCCATCAACTGTGGATATGCAGCTTCATACACAACAAACTGATGCACTGTGTATCTGACACCTTTCCATAAGGACAGGCATTAACTTCTTCAGTATGGTTGCAATGAACCTGCAATGTGATGTAGTGTGGGATATCAAGGACCTCACCAAGGCAACCTCACTCAGTCACCTCACTACTCACCCAATCCTCTCTACACAGGGTTTTTAACTTGGGGAAAAATATACTACAGACTGGCCTGGGAACAGCTTCACGGTGTCTGAGTGTTGCCAGATTGTTTCTGCAGTCAGTCCACATGTCCTGATACCACTGTCCCACAGCACATTCTACAAGCCACTTATGGAAAATGCCACAAGCGTGATGGAAGCAGCCTTCACACGGGTAACTGTTCCAATCTTCACCAGCCGCATTTAGAGCGAGTCCTGAGAATTGGGCAAAATCAGATCTAATGCGACATGCAATAGAAGGAACTTCAGACACAGGCTCTAAATTACTTTTGCTGCAGATACTTTCAATCCTAGTCACTGATGTCATGTAATAAAATGTAATCAAACCTCATCATATTATCAAAATTATCAGCCTTAATCACACAGGAGCTTCGAAGATCCCCCCTCTCTAATAGCTTTCATAGTTTGGAAAAGGCTTTCTGAAATTTTGTAGTGTGTCTGTGAAAATATTTGTTCATTCATTCACTAATATTTGTTGTTATAAAATAAAATTCTGCAAGTATCATGGCTCAGTGAATGACTTGTGAGGATGTGTAAGGCCAGATACTGATGGATAAGCAATCCTGGCTTGTAATCTCCATTCCACTTCATCCCAAAGCTGCTTGGTGGGGTTAAGGTTTTTCCACTCTAGACTCGCCCAACCATGTGGTCATGAATCTTGCTCTGTGCACTGTGGTACAGTATGGTAACATACAGCAAGTGGTGCCACCAAAGGAAAGTAAATTAAAAGAAAAAAAAATGGTGAGAGTAACACTGGTGAGTGCACTTGTCAACCACAGAGCTTCATACACTCCATCACTGAGTGAGCATTTATGGCTTCCATCATCATTGGCAGTTGGCCCTTCATTTCAGTAGGTCAAAAAGACTAAATACAATCTGCCCAATCATACAACAAAGTGGCGGGGCTCATGGCTGTCTCCCCATCCTGCTCCATGCAGGGTGGATTAAACGTTCCATGCATTCTAATATCACAAACATCTATCTTGAAACCGAATGTGAATCCATGTGCAGTAACTTGCAGGAGGAGCGCTTGTATAGCGCCTATACAAGCACGCCTCCAACCTATCAAAACGTACGGAAACATTATTGGCTCTATATGTAATGAATTAGAAGTTCACCTGTATTATTTTTGCATCAGCACCATGGACAACGCCAAACACGACACATGGCCAGGTTTTCTAAAATAGGCACTGGATTTTATACACCGGTGCAATGAGACTGAATAAAACAACTAAATTCAGTGTGTCCACAGTGTGTTTGTTTGAAGTGGATGTACATATATTGTATGATTGCTTTGGACCAGAAAATAATGATACAGCATAAAGATGTAGGTTCAGGAAATTAGTTTGAAATGGAGTGACTGATGTAAAACAAGAGAAAGCTGTTCTAGTCCTTGAACTAATGTTCTAAAGTTAGATTATTCATTTCAAGGTTCACAGTAAAGGGACCACTGTGTGGGTTGGTCTTGGGGCAGGTCAGCCCTCATTACATCGTTGCATTCATCACTGTGGGCAAATGGTATGGTTTGGAAATTTTGCACGACTGAGAATGAACAAAAATAAATATCTAATGTACCAGAAGGAATAAATATACTTGGGGTGCATTACAGCGCAGTGAGCACAACAGAGGATGTGCTCACTGTGTCGCATGCTTGGTGGAAAAAAAATGTTAATAATAATACATTTCATTTATAAGAGCCTTTCCAAACACTGAACAAAGTGACAGGGTTGAAGTGTATGGATAAACGAATGGAAAACAATGTAAATTCACAACTGTCATGACGTCCCGAACCCAGAGATCAGACCAAAAACTGAAGTATGCAGTGCTTTATTCAGCAGTTTAGTTTAGGAACAAAAAAGACAAAACGAAAACCAACTGCGTGGAACGAAAAAACAAACACCCGCTAGACGCCGGGCAAAAAACCAAGACGTAGGCCTCAAGCTTCGTGGGACAGCGGGGCGTTGGGCCGAGAGGTGCAGCAGGTGCGTCTCAGACGCAGCCGAGGAAGCGAACGCAGGACGGGACCTCCCGTACACGGTTTAAGGCTGGAAGATATGAAACAAACATAGGATTATGTGCAAGGTATCGTGCTAATGGCGATGATCCAATGCGCCGACTCCTGTACCTGCGCACCTTAAATAGAGGTGTCAATTACAACGCCGGCGACATCCCACGCCCCTCTTCCGGTGAGAGGCGTGGTGAACGCGGGCTAGTAGACGCGGGAGTGTCATGTCTTACATTACCCCTCCCCCCGACGACCCGTAGGGTGGACGAGCCGAGACGAAGGAAAGAAGCGACTGTACTTACCCCGGCGAGGCGGACGACCCCTTGGTCTCCAGGCAGGGCGGTCTGGGTGAGCCGAGTGGAAGTCTGCAATGAGCTGGGGGTCTAAGATGTCATTGGCCCCTATCCAACTGCGCTCCTTGGGGCCAAACCCCTCCCAGTCCACCAAATACTGTAATTTTCCCCCCACCCGTCTGGAATTAAGTAATTTGTCCACTCTGTAGACCTCGGGCACCCCTCGGGCAGAACTGGTACCAGCAACCTCTGCCCACCCGCTGTCCAGCGGCCCCGACACAAACGGCTTAAGGAGGGAGGTATGGAAGAAAGGATGTACTCTCCAAGCCGGGGGAAGCTCTAAACGGTACGTGACCTCATTAAGACGCTCGAGTACACGGTACGGGCCAACATACTTGGGCAGAAGTCTACGTGAACCCGTGCGGCAGCGCAAATCCCTAGAACTAAGCCACACTCTGTCTCCTGGAACGTACGTGGGGGCCTGTAACCGACGCCGGTCCGCGAACCTCTTGACCCGGCGTGTGGCGTCCTCAATGCGCTGATGGACCTGTACCCTACACCTCCTCGCTCCGACGAAACCAATCATCAACCGCTGGTGCTGATGACGGCTCAGGGTCCCAAGGGGCGAAAGGGGGTTGGTACCCAAACACGCACTGGAACGGTGTGATGCCCGTCGCCGAATGCCGTAGTGAGTTCTGCGCGATCTCAGCCCAGAGTAGGTACCGCGGCCAATCCGATGGATTACTGTGGCAGAACATGCGCAGGAATTTGTTTAATTCCTGATGGGACCGTTCGCACAACCCGTTGGTTTCAGGGTGTGAACCTGACGAGAGGCTCACTGATGTGCCCAACTTTTCAAAAAATGATCTCCACACCGCGGAGGTAAACTGCGGTCAGACAAAATGTTCTCAGGGATGCCAAACGCAGTGAATATATAGTGAAACAGTAGTTCGGCCGTATAGAAGGCTGACGGGAGTCCCTTGAGTGGTATAAATTTCACCGCCCGGGAAAAACGATCACTCAGGGTTAAAATGGTGTTCAACCTCTCAGCTGAGGGGAGATCTGTTACGAAGTCCACTGCCACGTGGGACCACGGCCAGCTAGGAATGGGCAACGGAACCAGCTTGCCCACGGGAAGAGATTTTGCCGTCTTGCATGCAGCGCATACAGAACATGACACGACGAAAGCGTGCGTGTCCTTGTGAAGGGTCTCCCACCAATACTTCCTGCGCAGGATTTGTACGGTACGTGTGACCTCAGGATGTCCGGTGCACAACGTAGTATGAGTAATAAGTCGATTGCGGAACGGGGGGGGCACATACAACAACCCCTTGGGACATTGGGTGGGACGACGCGTGTGGCGTGCCGCTCTGCGAATGTCCCTGTCCACATTCCAGCGTACCACGTTCACAAAACAAGCGGGGGGTAGGATGGGGCAGAGGCGGTCGGGGTCCGGTGTATCCTCCTCATAAATTCGCGATAGTGCATCCGCAGCTACATTAGAGCTCCCTGATCTGTACGAAATCGTGAAATTGAAACTGTTAAAGAACAGCGACCAGCGAGCCTGACGTGCGTTTAGCCTACGCGCCCCCTTTAACAACCGGAGGTTTTTATGATCCGTGATTACGGAGAACGGTGTGGTGGTACCAATTAGCCAATGCCTCCATTCCTCTAGCGCTAATTTCACCGCTAATAGCTCCCGGTCCCCGATGGCATAATTGCGCTCTGCCGCCGAGAGTTTTCGTGAAAAGAAAGCCACTGGACGCAAGCGGGACTGGCTCCCCATGGGTTGGGAAAGTACTCCGACCCCGTGTGAAGACGCGTCTACCTCCACCACAAACGGCTTCTCCGGATCAGGCAACGCCAACGCCGGTGCCGAAGAGAAGTTGCTCTTGAGCGTCGCGAAAGCCCGATCTGCCTCAGGTGTCCAAATTAACCTCTTTGGGCAGCCCTTAAGCAGAGACGTGATGGGCAGTACAATAGAACTAAAAGAACGAATGAATTTGCGATAAAAATTTGCAAAACCCAAAAAACGTTGTACCTCCCGCACGGTGGTGGGGGCCGGCCACTCTAAAACAGCCCGGACCTTCCCCATGTCCATGGTCATGCCCCCTGCTGATAACTCAAAACCTAAAAAGGAGATTCTGTCCCGAATGAACTCGCATTTCTCTGCTTTCAGAAACAGCTGGTGCTCAAGCAGACATTCCTCAGCGACTCATTACAGTGCGTACGTGACGACGGTGGGTGTTCAGATCGACCGAATAAATAAGGATGTCGTCAATGTAGACAATCACGAACTCCTCCAAAAAATCCCGAAGGACGTCGTTTATGAACGCTTGAAACACGGCGGGAGCGTTGGAGAGTCCGAACGGCATTACCAGGTACTCGTAGTGACCCGCGGTCGTCACAAACGCAGTCTTCCACTCATCCCCCTCCCTAATCCACACCAGGTTGTACGCATTCCGAAGATCAAGCTTAGTGAAGATGGTGGCTTGACCTATGCGCTCAAGTGCCGAGGGTACCAGAGGCAATGGGTAGGCAAAGCGGCGCGTAATCTCGTTCAGCCCCCTATAGTCAATGCAGGGGCGTAACTCTCCATCCTTCTTTGGCATAAAGAATAATCCCGAGGCCACGGGTGATTTAGAGGGCCGAATGAAACCCAGTTCCAGGGCTTCGGTGATATACTTTCGCATAGCCCTGCTTTCAGACACAGCGAGCGGGTATGGGCTGACACGGGGGAGCTTAGCATCGGGAATTAGCTCGATGGCACAATCGTACGCTCGGTGCGGGGGCAACTGTCTGGCCTGAGTATAAGAGAAAAACCCCGCAAGATCACGGAATTCCACGGGAACCCCAGCGGGTAGAGCCTCCCCCTCATGGTAGGACGGGGTAACAGCCAGCGCACGTACCTTTATGACTGGACGTTTTAAACAGTGTGAGTGGCAAAGCTTAGACCACCGCAGAATCCCCCGCTCAGACCAGGAGATCACAGGGTCGTGCCGCTGTAGCCAGGGTAAGCCGAGGATGATGGGAGAGCTAGGAGAAACAATAATGAAAAATTGGATTATTTCCCTGTGTAACGCACTAATTTGTACACGAAAAGGTTCCGAAAGGTGCGTTACCACCCCCTGTTTAACAGGCTGCCCATCTACCCCGCAGATGGGTAATGCTTTAGACAGGACTCGGCACTGTACTCCTCACCGCAACGCCAGGTCCTGGTCCAAAAAGTTTCCTTCTTCCCCAGAGTCAATGAGCGCCGTGGAAACGTGTGTGCTGTCTCTGACGGCAACCACCGAGGGCAAACGCCAAGGTCTAGGATGTCCACTAAGGTGTGCGCTTACCGAAGGCGGAGCCTTAGGAACGGAGCGGCTCTCTGACTGAACCCTGACCAGGCGTTCCCCCTTCCGGTGCTTGGCATCACATGATCCCAACAGTTGATCGGCGCGGCCACAATATAAGCAGAGAACCAAACGGCGGCGACGTGCTCGTTCTGCGGGTGATAGCCGAAGAGCGTCTACTTGCATAGGTGACTCCTCGAGCATGTGATGATGCGGATCACTCTGGGCGCCAGCCACACGAACGGAACGAAGTTGGTCTAAGCTGATGGCAGTTGTGATGAGCGCCTCCAGGGACATCTTCGCGTCACGACAAGCCAGGTCCTTGCGGATCTCCGTCCGCAGTCCCGCGCGAAATGTTGTGATCAGCGCTGGCTCGTTCCACCCACTCCGGGACGCCAGTGTCCGGAACTCCAATACATATTCCGTTACAGGACGATCCCCCTGCTGCAGTTCATGGTGGGAGTGATCAAAAGTATTCTTAAAAAGCTCGATGAACTGAGAGTAATCCTGCGTCTCAACCGCCTTCGAATCCCACAGCGCGGCGGCCCACTCACCCGCTCTGCCCACCAACCGAGACATAATGAAGATGATCTTGTGCGTAACCGACATCGGAGGTCGATTCGCCAGATACAGCTTACAGTGGAACAGGAAGGTGCGGCATGTCTCTGAGGACCCCTCGTACCGCTCTGGCTCGGTGAGTTGTAAGAAGGGTGGAGCACCTGATCCGGGGCTCGGCGGTGGTAAGGAGGCAGGCGTGCTCGCAGGAGCCTGACGCTGAAGTGCCTGCATGGAGCGTTCCTGGGAATCCTGTCGTGAAAGAACGTTGTGCATCGTAGTCGACATGCCCAGGAATTCTTGATGGAGTTCACCCAGTCTCTGTCCTAGTTCAAACAGGAGTGCCTCGGGGGAGCCGGGGGTGGCATGTGTGGCGTTGGATTCTGTCATGACGTCCCGAACCCAGAGATCAGACCAAAAACTGAAGTATGCGAATCCGGTGCTTTATTCAGCAGTTTCGTTTAGGAACAAAAAAGACAAAACGAAAACCAACTGCGTGGAACGAAAAAACAAACACCCGCGAGACGCCGGGCGAAAAACCAAGACGTAGGCCTCAAGCTTCGTGGGACAGCGGGGCGCTGGGCTGAGAGGTGCAGCAGGTGCGTCTCAGACGCAGCCGAGGAAGCAAACGCAGGACAGGACCTCCGGTACACGGTTTAAGGCTGGAAGATATGAAACAAGCATAGGATTATGTGCAAGGTATCGTGCGACCGGCGACGATCCAACGCGCCGACTCCTGTACCTGCGCAGTTCGATTCCAATAGAATCCGAAGGCTGCAGCTTACAGTAAGTGTGTGTGTATGTGTGTGTGTGTGTGTGTGAGAGAGAGAGAGAGAGAGAGAGAGAGAGAAAGAGAGAGTGTGTGTATGTGTGTGTGTGTGTGTGAGTTTGTTTCAGATAGCCACAAGATTAAATCGCACTTCCTCACAACCTCCTGCTGAAAAGCAAATCCTTGAAGCTGCAACTGTAATCTTCCTGGAATAGAAATATCAGTTGAAAGACGAAACTGTGGGGTTCCTGTAGTTCCCGTGGTTCCTGTTCACTCTGGAGCACCTTTGTTCGACTCATTGCAGCATCATAACCAGATACAGTTCAGACTTTCCATTCTAACTTTCCATTCTTTTGTACTGTATTCTACTGTACACTTCCAGGAACAAAGAAAAGACTGATCCCACGATCCCATTTTGCATTGCAAAGAAACTCTGTATCTATTCACTTAAGTTTGGACCATTTTTTATTTTACCCACAATTATGTAACATGACAGCATGGAGGTGAGTTTAGGCATAACTAAACCCAGCCACACAAGACAAAAAGCATACATTAAAATAAAAATAAAATCAATACAAAAGTGGTGTAGTGAAACTGTTGTTACGATGGGGGGAATAATAGGAGCCAAGATACAGGGGAGTAGTGGCCGGGTGACAGATGCCACTAAACGGTGTATGTATATATATATATATATATATATATATATATATATATATATATATATATATATATGTCTATATAAATATATATACGTATATAAGGGTATAAGAAATGTAATAATAATAATAATAATAATATGTATTAAATATATAATTATGAATATATATATATTAATGTCTATTAATAATCGGCACTCCCGTGGCGCGCTGGGAGTAACGCGCAAACGTCCCAACCGAGGTTCGAACTGGCGGGCTGTGACGTACGAGCCGCCGAACTAAACCGATGCGCCACCTAGGCTTCCCGGAAGACAGCGCGAGGAGCGTTCTAGCCCCTATGGCAGCCGAGCAGTAGAAAAGAACCGAAACACAAAAACCTCCGCTAAAGCGAGGCGCGCATATCGCGCTAAACCAAAAGAAATAAATAAACTAAAGAGCAGCTGAAAAACGCTGCCTCCGCGACCGCGGCGCAAAACCCCGAACCGAAATGACGCCGGTGTGACGTCACCGAGTGACGCACACACGTCTTCCCTGATCCCCTACTCTGAACCCGAACGCTGTGCTCTCGAGCTCCCTGCCGCCTCCACGGATGAGCGGCGTTCGACCGGACGCGTTATCGGCACACAATAAAAATATACACACAGGGTAGAAGTGATCGTGATATTGCCCCAGGGCGTACCCCGGCAACCAATATCATAGGACAGTGGGAATATAACGTAAGAAGAGGACCCACTGTCAATTCAACATTGGGTATAACTCCAACGACCACACACTGCGCGTGAAAAAGGCTACGGCGTGGCGAGGAAGCGCCGCCACAGACCGTGTTAAATAAGGACGCTGGCAGCTGGGTCTCATCAGACCTGATTGCCGCTGTGCCTCCTGGGAGTTGGAGTTTTACTCCTGACGCGGCGAGATGGCGGCGTGCGTCTCTGTCACCCCCTGTGGCGACACGGCCTGTGACAACTGTAGTGTAACTCATCTACCTCCAGGTTCAAATTCAGATCTGGGTGGAGTTTCTATGTTCTCCCCGTGTGTGTTTGGGTTTTTAACAGGTTTTCCCCCGAGAAATAAAACATGGATTCAAGAAAATTGGTAAATATAATTGCCACTATATAGTGTGTATGTATGTGTGAGTGAGTGTGTAGCCCAGAGAAGAATAGATACCCTGTCCTGGGTGTATCTGCCAAGAGTCAAGGTGATCCCTTTTCCTCTCATAGCTGCAGGTTATATTGCGACGTCGGTGCTTGACGAAACCTGGCTCAGGTTCCTCAGGTTCTCATAGTGTCTCGACCTATCATATCCAGTGTGGCAGGATTGCTGTGGCAATTTGTGGCAATTAATGCACCTGACACGTCTCCACTTAGTGTGTGCCTCCTTTTAAAACCAGGAACATCAGAAGCAGCAGGGAGAGAGACCAACCATGAGCTGGAATGATGGAGGACCCAGCATGGCTACCATGGGAATGACTGTAAAAGCCCAGTGTTCTTTGATGTAGTTGTGCTGAATAAAGCCCATCCATTGTGTAAGATCCTGTATTTGGTCCACATTCATTCCACCCCTTTACATTTGGTTCTGAAATCCGGGATCTCTCTCCCTGCAGCATATTATGTCACAACGTATAAAGCTGCACACGTCATCAGACAGAATCAATCTTTCTGTTAAACGCAGCGGCTCAGCATCCCTGCTCTCCCCCTTCCCCCCCAGGGCGACACCACCGTGCTACTACACCCACATTTACCACCTTGCTGTGCACATTACAAAATGCCTCATAGTGGCGAAAAAGGGGGACCAACATAAAATCTCTTTTTAGCATCTTTATCCATTTATTTAATCCATCTGTCCCCTCGCCCACTTCAAGTGTTTAAAACAGTCCTGTTCTCTCCACATTGTGTTAAAGAACTCTTTATACAGTAATTAAACTTCTAATTAATATGCATTTGATCTGTTTGTTTGATGTTGAATTCTGTCTTTTCATCATGTGTAGTTCATTATCAGTGGTAATTATGCACTTTAGTATTGATCTGTTATCACTGGAGCAATTTTCGAGTAAACAATGTTGTATTAAGCTCTGCAGAGGGCAGTCGGAGGACCCGACCCTTTTCAGAACACATTTGAATGCTTTATTTATTTATTTATTTATTTATTTATTTATTTATTGCTTTCATGTTGATTTTCAAATTAATGTAGGTAATATTAACAGCATTTGAGATAAGGGGGAGCTTCAGAGGGGAATATTGACATTCTCAGTACCCGTTATTCAACATTGCCTGAAAATATCTTATATAATGGTATTGAATAAGAAACAGCATGAAGATCCTGGGTAGATTCTCGGGTGGAACAGATAGGGTTCTTTGTGTGGGTCTGTATTTTCTCTCTGGGTTATATAGTTAGATTTTTTTTCACACAGGCCAGAGGAACACTGTATTTTGAAGGTCAACTAACATTTTTTTCTTGCAAGTGAGCACTGCATGACATTTGACATGATGTTTAGTATTTTCTCACAGTGGGGGGGGGGGGGTGAATATTAATTAAATATAATTAATAGATCTGCTGGAGGTTTTGCTAATGATCAGTGTGCAACCATGACATGCAGTGGTGACAGGAATTTGACAGATGATGGCAGCTACTGTATTACACAAGCTTCGCTGGTATGTTCTCCAATGAGTAAGCACGACTCCGACCCACATCTTTTGGCATTCCAGGAGATGTTAGACGTTGAGTGGCAGAAGTTGCCTTCGGCCCCATCAAGTGGCATGTGGAAGAACCCGGGTAGCATGGCTTGTTGTGCTAAAAAAAAAAAACAGAAGCAGACGGAGGTAGGGCTGCAACTAACGGATATTTTTCTGATTATCGATGAATCGGATAAAAAAAATAATAAATCCATGTCTTTACATTTACATTTAATCATTTAGCAGATGATTTTATCCACTTACCACTTACAACTGTGTAAGAAATCCGGGTTCTGCATCTGTCTCTCCTGCACGCTCTGCCACTCGCCCTCTTAGCCTCGCCTTCTAGTTTCGCTCTCGCTCCGTCACCAGGTGAGGCTAATTTGTTTGATGGGTCGTTTACCTTATTTAAGCTCTGTCTTCACACGGGACGAATCGCGAAGTATTGTCCCTGTTATTCATACATACCGAGCGATTCTTTGGCTGCTATTCTCTCTGCTTTGTGTCTCGTAGTATATCTGGTCTCGGTGAGTGTGTGTCTGTTTATGTTAGCTGTGTGTTAGCATCTGCGCCCTCACTTCCGTGTTTAGGTTAGTCTCTGTCGTTGTATGAGTGAACGTCTGTGTTTTTCTGTGATCGCTCCCCGGGGTTTGTCTAATCCTCTTTCTGTTTTCAGTGTTCATCCTGTCCCTAGTGTCCTGCGTCCCGGGAGCGATCTCTGTCTGTCCGCTCAGGTGGTTCGGCTTCGGCCGGGTGGGGCGGAGTTCGCGCTCACCCTAGCCTGCTCCACTGGCGCGCCACCACCTGAGGGCGTCCGTGTCTCAGTGTTCACTCAGCATACTAACGGTTCCCTTCTTTTTACTAATACTCTCTATCTCGGTGAACTAACGTTATTTCCTTCCCTGTGCACTAACACCTTTGCTGTCTTCCCATCCCTTGTTTGTTTCAGTCTGGTTCCGAGCCGTCCGTCGTCCCGTGTAGTTCACCGTACCTCTTTGTGCACTTTCTACACGCTTTCTTCCTTCAGGTTTTTGTCTAACACTCCCTCTGACACGCCTGTTCTTTCTGTCTTAGGTTTTGTTATTTTGTCTATCCTAGACACCCTCACTAGTCGTTTCTGCTTCTTCTCACGCATAGCCAGGGTTCTCTTACTACAGCGTAATTATATCTGTGTGCTTTGTTTTATTTTGTTATTGGTTTGGCTCGGTGTTGTGCTCTGCCCAGTCCTCCGTCCAGGTTCCACACCCCGGCCTGGGTCCAGTTGGCAACGCCCCCCTCGTACAATCCTCCTCCTGCACTACCCTACCTCTGCCTTGCTCTTCAATAAATACCCTTTGTTCTGCATCCTCGTCTCCAGAACTATCTTTACAGACTGTTTGTGACAGAATACTTCGCCTTACCATGGAGACGGCGGAACAACTTCTTCAGATGCTGGCGCAACAAGTACAGGATCAAGGACAGGTCATCCAGATCCTGATGCGCCAAGTGCAGGAGCTGTCCACCGGAGCAGCTAAAGCACCTTTACCACCATCAGGTGACACCACGGGTAACCCCAGCAGCACCACACATAACATGCCTTCTCAGGTCACCCTGTCGTCCACGGGGGCAACCACGAGCGCTGCAGGGGCCTCCCCCTCTACGGCGGGAGATGGCACGACGCTCATCCCCATCCCGGAACCGCCATGCTATTCCGGGGACCACGAATCCTGCGAGGAGTTCCTTCTAAAGTTCTCCCTATTCCTCGCCAGCCGTCCACCCACCACGGACCGGAATGCCATCGCCCTGCTCATCTCCCGGCTCACCGGTTCGGCGTCCGCATGGGCTACGGCCATTTGGTGGAATAACGGGGCTGACGTCACTTCACTTACCGCTTTCCTAGAGTCTTTCCGGGCCACCTTTAACCACCCTCGCCACGGTGCGGCGGCCGGAGACGAACTGCGACTGCTCCACCAGGGAAAGTGATCCATTGTGGAGTACTCATTGAACTTCCGCACCCTGTCGGCCGCCAGCGAATGGAACGAGGTGGCGCTCATCTCACAGTTCAAAGCGGGTTTGTCCTCGTCTCTGCAGAGGGAGCTGGTCTATCGCTCCCTCAACCTGAATCTCAGGTCATCCAGTTGGCCATCCAGCTGGACCAGCACGCCACCCCGCCTGACCCTTCCCGGGGAACTAACACACCTCAACCTGCTATGGTTGCCGCGCCGCCAGTTTCTATGGAGTTGGGGCAGACCGGGGTAGCGGAGCGGCAGCGGCAAGAGCGGCTGCGCCAACACCTTTGTCTGTACTGTGGGGGAACAGGACATCGTGTGGCGCAATGCCCCAGGAAGTCGGCAAAAGCGGAGGACAAGCAGGCAGAAGTAGCAGGAGGAGCGAGGAGGACCGGGACAAGACCTCCGACGCCCAGCTTCCGCAAGGTGAGCCCGATTCAACCCGTTTATAAGGGCAATTCTCGGATACTCACCCAGTTATCTCACCTGTCGCATACTTTCACAGTGACCGCCCTCATCGACTCGTGTTCGAAGGGGGACTTCATTGAGGAACGCCTGGTACGATGTCTCCAGGTACCCTCCGTCCCCCTACCAGCTCCCATTAAGATCTCGGGAGTTAATGGAGCCACGGTGGGGACCGTGACTCATCAAACCCGACCCATCAATCTAGGTGTTGGCGTCCTCCGCAAGGAGATGAGGTCACTGCTTATCATGCAGAAGCCTCTGTCACCGGTCATCTTGGGTCAACCATGGCTGCGGGACCATAATCCCAGGATCACCTGGGAACCGGTGGACATTGTAGCCTGGTCTCCACAGTGCGTGGATCGATGCCTGGTCCCGGTGGGGCGGACACTGCACGTGGCGGTAACTGACCAACCTCCCGGCAGCCTCCCTGAGCACGTCCCGGAGGAGTACCGAGACCTGGCGGAGGTATTCAGCAAGGGACTTGCATGTCGTCTTCCACCTCACCGAGAGTATGACTGCGCTATCGAACTCCTGCCGGACGCCAAGATCCCCCGTTCCACACCGTATCCTCTATCGGTCAAGGAGACCACAGCCATGGAGGAATACATCAGCGAGGCCTTGGCGCAGGGGTTCATCCGACCATCCAAAACCCCACGCCAGCTCCCAGCAGGGAAACTGCACCCGCTCCCTGTTCCCCAACGCCCTTGGAGTCACATCGCTATCGACTTCGTCACGGACCTCCCAGTGTCGGAGGGGAACACCACCATCCTGACAATCGTGGACCGCTTCTCCAAGGGGGTAAAGTTCGTCGCCCTGCCCGCGCTGCCCTCAGACTTCCAGACGGCTGAGGCCTTGTTCGCGGAGGTGTTCCGTCACTTCGGCCTCCCGGAGGATATTGTGTCGGACCGAGGTCCCCAGTTCACCTCTGCCGTCTAGGAGGCGTTCATCAAGAAGCTGGGCGCATCCATAAGCCTCACATCTGGTTACCATCCAGAAAGCAACGTGCAGTGCGAACGGGCGAACCAGGAGCTGGCCAAGTTTCTCAGAATGTACTGTCAGAGCCACCAGAACGACTGGGCAACCTTCCTCCCTTGGGCAGAGATAGCCCAAAATTCGCTCAGGAGCTCCAGCACGGGAATTACTCCTTTTCAATGTTCCCTGGGGTTTCAACCCCCTTTTGCTCCCTGGGACCCCACTCCATCCAATGCACCGGCCGTCGACGACTGGTTCCGCAGGAGCGAAGAGGTCTGGGAAACGGTCCACCAGAGGATCACTGAAAGCAACGCTAGGACCAAACGGTTTGCAGACCGCAGGAGGAGTGAGGGTCCTCCCTACCAAGTCGGAGACCAGGTCTGGCTCTCCACCAGAGACCTTCGGGTACCCGGCAGCAAGAAGCTGGGTGCGAAGTACATTGGACCGTACCCCATAGTTAAGAGAGTGAACGACGTGACGGTGACATTAGGACTACCCCCCCGACTGAGAATCTCACCATCCTTCCACGTCTCCCTCCTCAAACCCTTCAAACCCGGTCCCCTTGACAGTGAACCCCACCAACGCATCTCTAGAGAACTCCCCCACGACCGTCCCACGTACACCATTAACGAAATCCTGGACTCACGACGGACTGACTCAGGACTGGAGTACTTGGTTGACTTGGAGGGGTATGGTCCCGAAGAACGTTGCTGGACAAGACGGACGGACATACTGGACAAGACGCTACTCGACCAGTATCACCTGACACACCCTGACCGTCCTGCTCCTCGTCCCAGAGGGAGACGCTCCCTACCCAGTAGACCTAGGGGTCGCCCACGCCAGAATCCCCTACCTGCCTCTGCTCCCCCTAGTACCAGCCGGCCTCGCCCGACTGGCAATCAGGATACGGGTCGCCCGATCCCTCTGCCCCGTAGGCCCAGGGGTCGTCCCCGCTCCAGACCACGTCCTGATCACGGCCCATCACCTGTTTCCCTTCCCGTTCCGGGCAGAGCCACCCGCAGCACCCGTTCCCGTCCCGACCCTCCCCGAGTTGGTTCCGGTAGGTCGTCTCCTGTTGCCCCCGGTGGTGCCCCCTTGACGACCTCTTCGGGGGGGGGCTATGTAAGAAATCCGGGTTCTGCATCTGTCTCTCCTGCACGCTCTGCCACTCGCCCTCTTAGCCCCGCCTTCTAGTTTTGCTCTCACTCCGTCACCAGGTGAGGCTAATTTGTTTGATGGGTCGTTTACCTTATTTAAGCTCCGTCTTCACACGGGACGAATCGCGAAGTATTGTCCCTGTTATTCATACATACCGAGCGATTCTTTGGCTGCTATTCTCTCTGCTTTGTGTCTCGTAGTATATCTGGTCTCGGTGAGTGCGTGTCTGTTTATGTTAGCTGTGTGTTAGCATCTGCACCCTCACTTCCGTGTTTAGGTTAGTCTCTGTTGTTGTATGAGTGAACGTCTGTGTTTTTCTGTGATCGCTCCCCGGGGTTTGTCTAATCCTCTTTCTGTTTTCAGTGTTCATCCTGTCCCTAGTGTCCTGCGTCCCGGGAGCGATCTCTGTCTGTCCGCTCAGGTGGTTCGGCTTCGGCCGGGTGGGGCGGAGTTCGCGCTCACCCTAGCCTGCTCCGCTGGCGCGCCACCACCTGAGGGCGTCCGTGTCTCAGTGTTCACTCAGCATACTAACGGTTCCCTTCTTTTTACTAATACTCTCTATCTCGGTGAACTAACGTTATTTCCTTCCCTGTGCACTAACACCTTTGCTGTCTTCCCATCCCTTGTTTGTTTCAGTCTGGTTCCGAGCCGTCCGTCGTCCCGTGTAGTTCACCGTACCTCTTTGTGCACTTTCTACACGCTTTCTTCCTTCAGGTTTTTGTCTAACACTCCCTCTGACACGCCTGTTCTTTCTGTCTTAGGTTTTGTTATTTTGTCTATCCTAGACACCCTCACTAGTCGTTTCTGCTTCTTCTCACGCATAGCTAGTGTAGGGTTCTCTT
Source organism: Corydoras sp. C115 (assembly GCA_019802505.1). Classification (NCBI taxonomy): domain Eukaryota; kingdom Metazoa; phylum Chordata; class Actinopteri; order Siluriformes; family Callichthyidae; genus Corydoras; species Corydoras sp. C115. The sequence goes on along the minus strand of JAFMOC010000185.1, from coordinate 30,229 downwards.
ACTACAGCGTAATTATATCTGTGTGCTTTGTTTTATTTTGTTATTGGTTTGGCTCGGTGTTGTGCTCTGCCCAGTCCTCCGTCCAGGTTCCACACCCCGGCCTGGGTCCAGTTGGCAACGCCCCCCTCGTACAATCCTTCTCCTGCACTACCCTACCTCTGCCTTGCTCTTCAATAAATACCCTTTGTTCTGCATCCTCGTCTCCAGAACTATCTTTACAGACTGTTTGTGACAAACTGAGAACATCATAAGTCAGTAGTTATGAAGAAAACCAGCTACACTGTAGAATTATTAAGCAGGTCAATAAATGTCTGGTTTCATTTTTTTACAGTATTTTTTTACAGCCCAAAGAGCAATTAAACACAAATCTCAAACACACACACTAACACAATATGTAGCATTATGTGAAAAGAAAATACTAAATTACACAAATTTGTGTAGCTGTAATATGTCACCTAATCCCTGTCACTCCCACAGAGTGCAGTGACGTCACTTATATTTTTTCAGAAAATTAAAACGTGAAGCTTGATCATTAAGTACCACCTTTGTGTACAAGTTTGGCGCCGGTGAGGTCGGCTGCCGTCACGACTTCTCCACAACCCTTCTACCTTATTTTGTTTATTTTTCTTATTTATAATACTTTTAGACTCTTTTTCTTTTCACCACGGCACGCATTACATATGATAGAGACACTCTTGTTTCTATTAATTTACAATCCACTCACCTCACGACTTTTTTAACTCCAAATCCGAACTGGCCGAGGGAAATTCTGAGGGAGAACAATGGACGCGACAAAAAGAGACGACCCCGAGGGAAAAGAGCGGGCATCAGGAACAGGCTGAGGGTCAGGGCACACCGTGCCCCCTTACCTAGTATCCTGCTAGCCAACGTCCAGTCTCTGGAGAATAAACTGGACGACCTTCGGGCGAGAGTTAAGTTCCAGAGGGACATTAGAGACTGCAACCTTCTCTGCTTCACCGAGACATGGCTGAACCCAGCGGTACCGGACCACGCCATCTTGCCGTCCGGGAACTTCACAGTGCACCGTATGGACAGAACTGTGGACTCGGGGAAGTCTAAAGGTGGTGGAGTTTGTGTTTTTGTAAACAATCGCTGGTGCAACAACACCGGTGTTGTTACACTGACACGCTCCTGTACACCGAACCTGGAACTGCTCGCACTCAAGTTTCGTCCCTTCTATCTTCCTCGGGAATTTACTTCGGTCATCGTTACCACAGTCTACATTCCACCCCAGGCCAACACGGACACCACGCTGTGTGAGCTTCATGACGCGCTCACACAGTTCCAAACTCAACACCGGGACGCCGCGCTTATCGTCGTTGGCGATTTCAACAGCGCTAACCTCAGACGCGCAGCACCGGAGTTTCATCAGCACATCAGCTGCCCAACCAGAGGCAACCGGACACTGGATCATTGTTACACCATGATTAGGAACAGTTACAGGGCTCAGGCTCATCCACCGTTTGGGAAGTCCGACCATGCCGCCATCTTTCTGATGCCAAAATATAAACAAAGACTGAAACAGGAAGTCGTGGCTCAGAGGGAGGTGCCGCATTGGACCGACCAATCGGTGGACACCCTGCAAGACGCTCTGGATGACGCGGATTGGGACATGTTCCAAACCAGCTGTGCTGATGACGTCAGTCTGTTTGCGGACTCTGTAGTGAGCTTCGTTGGGAAGCTGGTTAATGACACGGTTCCTAGAATCACCGTCAGGACGTTTCCCAACCAGAAGCCATGGATGGATACATCTGTCCGTGATGCTTTGAAAGCTCGTACAGCTGCATATAACTCTAGACTTATCGGCAGCGGCATGGAGGAATACAAAGCCGCGTCATACGGAGTACGCAGGGCGGTACGACAGGCAAAACAGCGCTATGCCGAGAAACTAGAGTCACAGTTCCAGCAGCGTGACTCTAGATCTTTATGGCAGGGACTGCGGACAGTGACGGACTATAAAAGCACACCCTCCGGTTTAACGAGTGCAGATGGGACGCTGGCGAGCGAGCTAAATAACTTTTATGCTCGCTTCGGCGCTCCATCCAACACGGCTCGCTGCGCAGCTGGCCGCGCATGCGCAGACCTTCGCGACGAACAGCCGCCACTCGTCATCTCGGAGAGTGACGTCAGGAAAGTGTTCAGAGGAGTGAATATCAGGAAAGCTGCAGGACCAGACGGGATATGCGGGCGTGTCCTGAAAACCTGCGCATCCCAACTTGCTCCGGTATTCACCAGGATTTTTAATCTCTCTCTGTCACTGGGCGTCGTACCATCGTGCTTTAAACAGTCTGTCATTGTCCCGGTTCCGAAGACATCTCAGCCAGCCTGCCTGAATGATTACCGCCCTGTAGCCCTAACATCAGTTGTGATGAAGTGCTTTGAAAAGCTGATCAGAGGCTTCATCACTTCTTCACTTCCGGACTCCTTAGACCCCCTACAGTTCGCCTACCGCCATAACCGCTCCACGGATGATGCCATCTCACACCTGCTTCACTCTGCCCTGTCTCACCTGGACACTGGGAGGAATAATTATGTTAGAATGCTGTTCGTGGACTATAGTTCAGCATTCAACACTATTATCCCTTCCACTCTCAACACCAAGCTGGAGAATCTGGGACTTCACCCATCCCTGTGTCATTGGATCTCCAGTTTTCTCACGGACAGACGGCAGGCAGTGCGGGTTGGCAAGCATCTTTCCACCCCCCTCACTCTCAGCATTGGGGCTCCTCAGGGGTGTGTTTTGAGTCCTTTGCTGTACTCATTATACACCTATGACTGCGTGGCCACCTCCAGCTCCACAACTATCATCAAGTTTGCTGACGACACCGTTGTTGTAGGCCTGATCTCCAACAACGATGAGCGGGCCTACATGGAGGAGATTATTCACCTGGAGACCTGGTGCCAGGATAATAATCTTCAACTGAACGTCAGCAAAACTAAGGAGCTGATAGTGGACTACAGCAGGAAACAGACGAGGAGCTTCCGCCCTGTGAGGATCAACGGCGCTGCAGTAGAAAGAGTAGACAACTTCAAGTACCTTGGAGTTCACATCGCGCAGGACCTATCTTGGTCCTGCCACATTAACAAACTGGCAAAGAAGGCTCGTCAGCGTCTCTACCACCTTCGACGTTTACGAGACTTCAGGCTGCCCTCCAAGGTCCTGCAGAACTTCTACTCCTGCACCGTCGAAAGCATCCTCACAGGGAACATCATAACCTGGTTCGGGAACAGCACCCATCTGGACAGACGGTCACTACAAAGGGTGGTACGTTCGGCCGAACGCACCATCCGAGTAGCACTTCCAGACCTCCAGACCATCTACAGGAAGCGGTGCTGGTCCAAAGCCAAAAAGATTGTGGAAGACTTCAGTCATCCAGACAACAGGCTCTTCACTCCGTTGCCATCAGGACGGCGTTTTCGTCTCCTGAAGGCAAACACAGAGAGGATGAGGAGGAGCTTCTTCCCAACGGCGATTCGGACCCTGAACCAGGACTAAACGGACATAATCCCACCCACAACACTTTCATGTCTAAAATAACTTTTAACCCTGCACTGCAATATTTGCACTAAAGCACAACCCACTTTATAATTCCATTTATAATTTCCATTATAATTCCATTGCACAGTGTATATACAGAGTTAAATTTTATTTTATCTTTATTTTTATCTTTATTCTTCTTTAAACTTTCTGTGGAGAGGTCAGATAAAGAATTTCACTGCTGGCTGTACCATGTATATCTACGCATGTGACGAATAAACCTGATTCTGATTCTGATTCTGAAGTTGTATACATTTATAAAGCACATTTAAACACTGATTAAGATAATTAAACGAAAATATAAAGTAACACACGTCATCTATCACTGTTATCCAGTTAACAACCAAAAACAGCATGATGCATGCTCTGCCGGTCTCATAGTGTTACGTTGCATTGTTACGTTGATTCACTTCAAAACTAAAGAAACTCGGGTTATTGTAGTTATTTCCTCTGCTGTTCAGCTCCTTCATTCTCATCGGTGACTCCAACATGTTTAGTTTCAGGTGGCGTATCATCACCGTGGTGCTCCTGCAGGTCAATTCATTTTTGCAGAGTTTGCATGTTCCACGTTCTTTATTTGTGTGAAGCGTGAAGTGCTCCCACACTTTTGATTATTTAAAAAGAAGCTTTTTTCTGCGTTGGCTGTGTTTCATTTGTACGATTTATCAAATTGTTTTGCAGATTCCGCCTCGTTCTGTTCAACCCGCTATTTTTTTTTCCAGCGTTGTCGAAGCGCTGCAGGTGACATAAGCAGTTACGACATTGCAAGTAATGCGTAAATCGTTCGACCCAACAAATCGATAACAAATTTCGTTATAGACACTTCATAATCTATTTTTATCTATTTTATCGAGTCATTGTTGCAGCCCTACATGGAGTTCCTGGTGCCACTTTGCTACTACACTTACACTTACCACATTTATCCAGGGGAGAACATTTCAGGTGCTGGGCAGATACACCCAGGACAGGTGCCAATATACCGTTGGGCACACACTCACACTGTCACTCACGCTATACACTCACGCCTCTGTTGTGCACTCTGGTGAGGGAATGTCACATGTTTCCTCTAGTCGCTGTCCATCACCAGAGTTTTGATCACCTGTTCCTGTGATTTGTCATTTCCGGTTCTAGGGCTTTTAAGCTCAGTTTCCGGATTTCGTCCTCGCGTCGTATCCCGCTCACTTCGTATGTGTTCTCTCTCTCGGATTATCCTGCTGTGTGTATTGTGTTCTCTTTGGTGGACTTTCTGAGTCGGCAATCGTCTTCATCGCGGGCTACACAGGTTGCCGGTTTTGTTTTATTTATTTTCTCTCCGCAACTTCGCGGTGGTTCGTTTTGTGGTTTTCTCCGCACTGTTTTTGTTTTTTGCACTATCGTTGGATGTCTGCACCTTTGTCCTAATAAACTGCATAGGCTTTGATCTGTGAAGTGCGCAGTCCTTTACTACGCCGCTGACACACTATATAGATTCAATTTAGTTTTGAGTTATTTTGAACAGTCAATTTACCTTGAATCCATTTTTTTGGATTGTGAGAGAGAACCAAAGGACCCGGAGAAAACCCATAGCGACATGTGGAAACCATGGAAACAACCCTCAGATCAGGATCCCCAGCGCTGAGAGGCAGATGTGCTAATCACTACGCCACTGTGCTGCCCTTACTTATAAGTCAATTATTGGAATAAAAGCCTCTGCTATATGAGGTAATGTAATGTATTATTGCAGCACCTAAAACACATAGCTTCTGTGTTCCAGAAGAGAAACCAATGGACACAGTCTGTACTTATGTAATCTGTTCTTATAGAACTACAAAGTCCATGATACATAGCTCTCATAAAACGAATGAGGAGTATAGAAACAGCTAGGTGGACCTAATAAAATGGCCAATGACTATACATCTGTTTTTCGGTCTCCCATTCAGGTTGTCTTTACTCCATTTCATTCCCGTGGGTTCTTTCTTCCTCTCTTGTTATACCTTTTTTTTTACTATATCACTATTCCTGTGTATTACGTAGGCTTCCTCTCTCACTTGGTCTGTGTTTCTGGATGAGTGCTGTGTAATTGGTAATGGTGCTTGTGGCAGCAATGTTAAGGCTTTCACTTTTTCTCCTGGTGGCACGGAACAGGCGCTCGGCGTGTGCATTAGGATTCTGAACAGGAACGTGGAGGAAAAACGGGGCTCCTGACTCTGGACTCTGTTCCCTGGAGAGCGACGAGCAAGTGTTTAATCACACACTCCGCGTCTGTATCCTAATTACCCCATGCACTCTGAAGTGTGCTGAAGGCCGCGTTGAAAACAAACAAGGTATAATTGGGACCAGGGGAAGAAAGGTTTCGCCGTTCTCTCCACAGAACCCATGTTTATTCCATCTCCGTTCTGCTGAAGAATCTGTTAATTACCGAAACCCAGTTCACTCTGTGAGTTTTCACAATTGCTTACATGTCGTTACTGCACAATGGCATGTGTTTTACCATAAAGCGAACTCCTGCAGTTTCAACATAGCAGCACAGACAAGGAGATTTTACTCTTCACACTCAGTTTAAACCTTACACAAAGGTGCAGCGCTTCTCGTAAATGGACTTATCAAATGTATTCATTTAAGGGAACAAAGTAAGAACTACAATACATTGAACAACGTAACAGTCTGTCCTGCTGCCTGTTAACTTTAGCCACTTTATGACTTTTTGTATCTATACTTATAATTTTAATTTGTCTTTTTACAATTGGAGGAAATTAGGGCTGCAACAACGAATCGATAAAATCAATAAAAATCAATTATGAAAAGTGTGGACAATGAATTTCATTATCAATTCGTTGTGTCGCACGATTTACGTGCTACTCGCAATGTCGTAACCGCTTACATTACCTGCAGCGCTGGAAAAATATATATAGCGGGTTGAACGGAACAAGGCGGAGCGGAAGTGGAATCTGTGAAACAAATCTAACAAAGTTTAATAAACTTGTAGCGGACATTGGTGCGAAAGCCCCCAATGTACCTTTCGACTAAGCCACCCCGAGGGAAAGCTAGAGTGCTTGTGTGTATTACTACTAATCATTATTACAAAAAATTTGTCACAATACCCTAGGTTCACCACAAGTTCATGCAGTCAAGATAGAGACAAGGTTCTGTTTCCGGTCATAACATTTATTCTTCTTAAAATCTTTGTTTGTTAAAATAGTTGTAACACACACATACACACTACAGTTGGTAGGATTAGGGGTGAAACACATCAAAATAACACATCAAAGTAACATCACAAACAATTACTAGCAAAATAAATCCAAAAGACGAGAGAGGCTTACCAGAGGGTGGACCATAACTGCGGGGCGAGTCAAAAGGACCACCCGTGATATACACTGCACTTGTCAGGTAGTCTACCTCGGGCTGAAGCGGTCGCGCATAGGGAGCGCAAGCCGCCGCGTTTACACGCGCTGAAGGGAGCCAGGCACGCAGGTAGCAGATAACGGGTTTATTTAAAGGTGCAGTGCACCACAAAACATGAGGTACAAAAGACTAAGTGACATAAAACAAACGACCAGCACCGAAGACAAGAAACAATGGACATAAATACAAAAAGACACCCGATCACATGCACAAGACAAACCAATTACAGAAAGGATTTAATTAACTAAACTAATGAACACTGAACACTGAACGTTAATTAACTCAAACAAACGGGACGAAACACAAAACAGGTGACAGGTGCCCTAGGCACCTGTTACATTACCCCCGCCCCTGCGGTCGCGCAACGGGGGGACGCGACCAAGAGAGAGGGGAAAGCGCCCTCGGGTGGACGCCCTCTGCGGGTGAGGCGTGCCGAACGCCCTCTGGCTGCAAAGTCCGGTGGACGCCCACGGCAGATCAGAAATGGGCCACGCGCGGGGTTGGCCACGTACTCTGGCTGCGTGGCGAGGCGGGCGCCCCCGTCGGACGAGGAGTGGGCCACGGCCTCTGGCAGCGTGGTCCGGTGGACGCCCACATCGGGCGAGGAGATGGCCACGCACTCTGGCTGCATGTCAAGGCGGGCGCCCCCTGGCGGCGTGGTCCGGTGGACGCCCACGTCGGGCGCGGGGTTTGCCACGTACTCTGGCTGCGTGGCGAGGCGGGCGCCCCCGTCGGACGAGGAGTGGGCCACAGACTCTGGCAGCGTGGTCCGGTGGACGCCCACATCGGGCGAGGAGATGGCAACGCACTCTGGCAGCGTGTCGAGGCGGGTGCCCCCTGACGGCATGGTCCGGCGGACGCCCACGGGCGGCGTGGCGAGGCGGGCGCCCTCTGGCGGCGTGGCGTGCGACGTGCGCCCTCTGGCGGCGTGGCGTGCGACGTGCGGCCCCTGCTGCTCGGGCTGGGTGGCGTGCGGCCCCTGGACCTCGGGCTGGGCGGCGTGCGGCCCCTGCTGCTCGGGCTGGGCGGCGTGCGGCCCCTGCTGCTCGGGCTGGGCGGCGTGCGGCCCCTGCTGCTCCGGCTGGGCGGCGTGCGGCCCCTGCTGCTCCGACTGGGCGGCGTGCGGCCCCTGCTGCTCCGGCTGGGCGGCGTGCGGCCCCTGCTGCTCCGGCTGGGCGGCGTGACGCCCCCTGGGCTTCGGGATGGGCGGCGTGACGCCCCTGGGCTTAGGGGTGGGCGGCGTGACGCCCCTGGGCTTCGGGGTGGGCGGCGTGAAGCCCCTGGGCTTCGGGGTGGGCGGCGTGACGCCCCTGGACTTCGGGATGGGCGGCGTGACGCCCCTGGACTTCGGGATGGGCGGCGTGACGCCCCTGGACTTCGGGATGGGCGGCGTGACGCCCCTGGACTTCGGGTTGGGCGGCGTGACGCCCCTGGACTTCGGGTTGGGCGCGCGCGCTGGTAGGACCTCGGCGGGCACGCACGCTGGGCAGACCTCGGCGGGCACGTCTGCTGGCAGGACCTTGGTGGGCACGCACGCTGGCAGGACCTCAGCACGTTCACACACTGGCAGGACTTTGGCGGGCATGCATGCTGGCAGGGCGTTGGCGGGCACGCACGCTGGGTGGACCTCGGCCGGCATGCACGCTGGCAGGACTTTGGCGGGCATGCACGCTGGCAGGGCGTTGGCGGGCACGCACGCTGGGCGGACCTCGGCGGGCACGCACGCTGGGCGGACCTCGGCGGGCACGCACGCTGGGCGGACCTCGGCGGGCACGCACGCTGGGCGGACCTCGGGCTCGCCATCCTGCACACAAAATATATACACCCCCACCGCAATGCCCAAACAAATAGACATCTCAGACATGGGGAATACGGACTGGACACACGAGACAGGGGGACACGGATCCACATTTACCCCCCCGAGTGTTGGCTCCGGTACCGCCCCCTTGCAGCGCGATCCAGTCACAGCGCGGTCCGGCGCGGACTGCCCCACAGCACACGTGCCGCGCGCACACTGCGTCTTAGCACCGTGCCGGCGCACTCTGCGTCTGGATTTCGCCACGGGGGGTTTAACAAACTGGACCGGAGCGTCCGTCCAGAATTCCTCAGAGTTGAGGAGTGTTCGTATGGGCAGAATATGCCCATACAGGTACGACTCGCCCGTCTCATCATCGGAGATCTGAACCAAGTCCAGACCTTCCTCAGCGCAGAGCGCTTCGTACCCGTACCTCCACATCCACTCATCATCAGAGTCATAACACTTATACATTTCTCCGTATAAGCCGTCCTTACGGCTCCAGGACGGCGGGCTGCGCATAGCGGCGCACTCGCGGACACGACGGAACGCGCCGCGAGTACGAGGCTACACGGCCCCCGCAAAGAAAAATTTTAAAAAGTGCTTACCTGGGCTCTGGACTCCCCAAATTTCCTTTGGCTGGTCGTTCTGTCAGGTAGTCTACCTCGGGCTGAAGCGGTCGCACATAGGGAGCGCAAGCCGCCGCGTTTACACGCGCTGAAGGGAGCCAGGCACGCAGGTAGCAGATAACGGGTTTATTTAAAGGTGCAGTGCACCACAAAACATGAGGTACAAAAGACTAAGTGACATAAAACAAACGACCAGCACCGAAGACAAGAAACAATGGACATAAATACAAAAAGACACCCGATCACATGCACAAGACAAACCAATTACAGAAAGGAGTTAATTAACTAAACTAATGAACACTGAACGTTAATTAACTCAAACAAACGGGACGAAACACAAAACAGGTGACAGGTGCCCTAGGCACCTGTTACAGCACTGTACCAGGTGCCCTAGGCACCTGTTACAGCACTGTACCCAAGTGACACTAACCTACCATACAAGTGAACGCACGGACACAGGTACCCACCACCATTGGCTTGGCCCCCCCTTCTGGTCGTCCTGCTCCTGCCGAAAAAGGAAAAGATAAACTTTTCAATACTCACAGAAAAAGGCTAAGCCCACAAAACATATATCAAAATCAAACAAACAAAAAAAAAGGAAAATACACCAGGAACAAATCACAAACCGAAAACATAAATAAATCAAACTCCACACAACAGAATCAGAAAAAAAACAAATCACATACACAACATACACAATATTAATTGAGTAATGCCCCCCTACCCCCACTGCACACACTCACACACCCTGGTTATATTTAACCCACACACGCTGCCGGTGACAATGGCGGGATGCGGCCCATCCCGGTGGAGTGCTGCTGCAACCCAAACTGAGCAGCAATGTGACAATAACCTATTATAACACAACAGGACAAAACAAAACCATACAAAACACAGAACAAAACCACGAAATACCACCGCAGAACTGCACAGCAGAACAGCAGCCAGAGCGAAGCCCGACGATACAACTGGTTACACGCCCAATAGGAGGAACAAGAGCACCTGGCAACCTACAGGCGAACAACATTTCTGTTTTAGTTAAACTCATTAATGATTACACTTTACTTGTGGCAACAATATTAAAAAGGGCACTACTTACCCGCAGTCCGATATTTATATACACCAACCTGATTATCAGCTGGTCTTGGAGACAAAAGTCATGGGTATGTATCTTGCATGAAAGGAGGAAGCGTTAGCCACAAAGCCATACCAAGCGATGCCAAACAGACACTTTGCCGAATCACCACATACCAGAGCTCGAGAAACACGAAACTGTATAAACCACTGCGAGGCACAAATAAACCCAAAGGAGCCACTTCGACACGCAAATCACCGAATGAAACTCTCTAAAACAATGCAAGAATCCAGCATTACAAGTAGCCGCTAACTGGCAATTTAATGCCAACGAGAAGCAACTGAACGTACCTCCAATGAGGGACGCGAAAACACAGACCGCCGTCGTCGCGGGAATTGCTCATGAACGAGCATCGGCAGCAAAACCAGTGCTGGTGGCCGTGAAGAACTGCGCTAACAACCAGAGCTTGATACCTTGGCCATGTCAGCTCCGCGAATTTAAATACTCCCGCTCACGCTGGACGACAAGCCAGCGTGATGACAAAATCAACGATGCAGCACAGCTGCAGCGCAATTAAAGGCGCTGGAGCAAATCCATTGGGGTTACCTCCAACGAGAGACGCGAAAACACCGACTGCCGTCGTCGCGGGAATTGCTCATGAACGAGCTTGCTTCCTTGGCCATGAAAGCTCCGCGAATTTAAATACTCCCGCTCACGCTGGACGACAAGCCAGCGTGATGACGTAATCAACGATGCAGAACAGCTGCAGTGCAATTAAAGGTGCTGGAGCAACACCACAAACTCTACAAATGAAACATGGCCAACGCAGAAAAAATCTTCGGCTAAAATCATCAAAAGTGTGGGCGCACTTCACGCTTCACACAAATAAAGAACGTGTAACATGCAAGTTCTGCAAAAATGATTTGACCTGCACGGAAGCACCTCGGTGATGATACACCACCTGAAACTAAACATGGAGTCATGGAGAAGGATTAAGCAGCTCAACAGCAGAGTAAATCACTACAATGTCCCGAGTTTCTTTAGTTTTGAAGTGAATCAACGTAACACTGCACTCACACTGTGAACCGGCAGAGCACGTTTCATGCTGTTTTTGGTTGTTAACTGGATAATGACAGTGATGGAGAACTTGTTACTTTTTATTTTCATTTAATTAGCTTAAGCAGTGTTTAAATGTGCCTTATAAATACATACAACTTGTACACAACGGTGGTAATTAATAAATTACGCTTTAATTTTTACTTTAAAAAGTATGAGACACTGTCCTCTACCGGAGTGAGGTAGGATGAATTGCATTTAGATGGTGATTAGGTAACAGAGCTACTCAAATCGTGTAATTTAGTTTTTTTATTTTTGCACACAATGCTACATATTGTGTCAGTGTGTGTGTGAGATTTGTGTTTAATTGCTCTCTGGGCTACTTAGATACCTTAAACTCATACTGTAAATAAAACCAGACATTTATTGACCTGTTTAATTAAGGCATTTATTGAATTTTTTTTATCAGATTCATCGATTAATCGAGAAAAAAATTAAAATTAAATAATCAACTGATTAATCGATTATCAAAATAATCGTTAGTTGCAGCCCTAGAGGAAATTTCATCAGGCCAATGCCCAGACCGTAATAATTGCCGTCTTCTTGTTAACTCGAATTCACATCACAGCAGTTTATTTTCCTTGTATTCCTATCAGTTTTCACTGTCAAATTTTCTGAATTAACATTTCCTCAAATTATCCTTAACTGCTGTTTTTCACTTTGTACCTCGTCCGTGTTTTGTGTCTGCACAAATTGGATTGGCTAAGGAGAGCCTTTGGTGATCTTACTACACATTTGATTGGTCTGCTGCAGTGTACTGCACAGCAAAAGCCGTACGGTAAAGGCGAGAAAAGTTAATTAGTCGCTTAAAATAAACAATAAAAACTAAATCAATATTTTATCGGTTTGTGTCTGCAGTGAACATCGTCTGGATCCAGAGCAGGTTCACCTATTAGTAGTAATGCAGTGATATTTAATAGGGGTCAGTTATATTCAGGCAGTGAACACACCTAATTTCTACCCCACCGTGCACATTGTGGTAGATATATTCACATCTTAAATCTTAGCAGTAGCCATACATACTGTGAAGCACTGTGGTGGAAAAATTATGTTCCTTCTTCTATCGGTTTGTCCAGCAGAATCCTATTCCTAAAGAAACTCTCCAAAAAGCCACATCTATGTAATAGATGCACCACTTTTGGAGTCTCTTGATGAGCACGTCCCTGACGGCACTCTGCTCTTCATTGGTCGTTTGCTTTTACCCTCTAAAACAGAGCGTGCAGGGAGTGTAGTAAGATGCTCAGCCCCTGATGGATGTAGGTAGAAGCTGAGGGCTCCTTGCTGTTGCTCTAGCCTCGCAGGACAGATCTCGCCCCGTAGTGCTTGTTTTAAGAAGCTGGGGAGGTCTTCCCTGCATTTTAGTACACAGTGCCACAGCATTAGGATAAGCAGGTGCTCCCTTTTTGCCTATAGTTCTTTTTATTTATTTTGTGTACGGAAAAAGCAAACTTGCAATTATGGTACATTATGAGCTGAATGTAGGGGCTGTGATATGGTTCTGTTTAATTAAGGCAAACAAGAGCAGAATCGTCTCCTCATATCACCTTTGTCTATTTGAACATTACAGAGAACACAGAGAAAAAAAAGTTAAATGAATATCGACATTTTAAAGTATCTTTACTCATGTTTTAATATAAAAAGTTACAAAAGCAGACAGACAGAAGAATGAAAGGGACAAAGCGGAAGAACTAAAAATAATGTAACTACCAAAGAAACAAAAGCAGATTTACAGAAGGAGAGAACACAAGAGAATACAGCAGAGATACTTCGTCCTACTCAAGTACTTCCAGGAACTGCATCAATCAGCGAAGCAAATCAAAAGCAGTTTTAAATCATTTTATTACAGAACAGAGAAAAGTGAAGAACACAACAATTCAGGCTCAGTAATACAAAGCCAGGACAGAAACAGTCCTGTACGTACCTCAGTGTAATAACCTCGTGGCCTGTGAGGATAAGTTTGTCTGAAACTTAAATTATAAAAATACTCCTGTATAGGAATAAAAATAGGGCAAAATAATATTTTACCTATTCAGCTAAAAATGATCCACATTTTCACGTAGAAAGGAAAAAACACAGCAAACTCCTAAAACAGCTTTATACTTTGTTCTGTCACTGTGGACTCTATTAGAAACATCAAGCTAATTCATCCACCATGTAATTCATGGTTCTTGTTATTCAAGTTTTACATCTCATCTCGCCGCTTCCTACTTACATGCATACAGACCATTGGTGGAACCTCTGACAAGTGTGCACCCTCAATTCTACCTCACCCTTACTGTGACTCCACTGTGTTTATCTGCAGGAGGTAACACGTTAAGTCAAAAATCTAGATTTAATTTTTGTTTAAAAAAAACATGGCATGATTATATATATATATATATATATATATATATATATATATATATATATATATATATATATATATAAAACAGTAATTTGATCTCATTTTCATCTTATCTCATCAACCTCTGCTTAATTTTCTCATAGTTCACCGGGGGGAAACCCAACCAAGGAGAACATTTCAGGCGCTGGACCCTGGACAGGACCCTGGACTTGGCAGATACACCCAAGACAGGATGGCAATCCAATCTATTGCTGGGCACTCACTAACTCATACATAACCAATATATAGGGGCAATTTACATTCCTTCATTAACTTTCACTTAATTGTATAGTAGCGAGTACGATTGTGGGGGTGGGGGGGTGATACCATCCAGGGGAGAGCGTTTCAGATTTTGGGCAAATACATCCAGGACAGGGTGCCAATCTATCACTGGTCACTGCCTCACACACACACACACACACACACACACACACACACACACACACACACACACTGTTTAGGGGCGATTTTAGAGCAGTCAATTCATTTGTCAATGAAAACAAGATTAAATTAATTGTTATATTTTATATATAACATATATAAATACACATTTGGGGTGGGGTGGGGATCGAATTCATTGCAGAGAGTGTAAGCGAGAGCGATCACTTTATTTCAGGTTCGCATCAGTGGAGCTGCAGCAGATCAGAACTCATTAGTCAGGTTTAATATTAATGAGCAGCAACAGCAATAAATTTAGTGCAAGCTTCAGGGAGAGTGCCAGAACAACAGGGCACTAACGTCCATGCCATGCTTAAATGATGGCTCCTCTGCAGCTGGCACGGCAACAACCACTGGTCTTCAACACGACGGGAAGAGAGGTCTGTAGAGGACATTTGTAAAGGCGTTAATGTTTTCTCATTAGGGCTCGGCTGCATTTAATAGTGTACACTTCAAAATTCATTATTCTCCCACGTGACTGAAGACATCAACACAAGGCTTTTTATTATTATATACCTGTCAGAAGCACTTTATCGGGCCGGTGCCTTGGACTGCCCACAATGGGGCAATAATTTATTCAGAGGGCAATTATGTTTGTGCATAGAGGAACAAGATACTGCCACGTTCCATCCAGCATTTAATCTTTTTCTTCTGAAGTATATTTGTGGAACGGTGTGAAAAGAGAACATATTTACATCACGAGTTTACATCACATCAGGGATTGGCTTTGTAATTAATATACCACATGGTTATTCTTTATTTCAGGCTCCAAGACATGTGCAGGCTCTACCAAGGAGGTGGGTGTGGTACTGTAGTTAGGGATTGGTTAGGGGTGTGCAACTTATTATCTTCTCATGTCCATCCAGGGGAGAAATTTTCGGGTGCTGGGTATATACACCAAGGACTGTTCCGCCCTACGACTTTGGGACTATTAAATTAAAAGTTGTGGGTTTAAGTCTCGAGGGTACCAAAGCTCTGTGTGGGCCCTTGAGCAAGACCCTTAATCCTCATTACTTCAGTATGGTGGACTCTGTAGTCGATCCCCAATTAAGTTGGGATACTTGTATGTCATGTATATGTGACCCCTGGTTACCTTATTCAATCGCTACTCAGTAGCTAACCCGAGACATTATTTAAATAAGGCACACAGAAACGTTATGAGGCTGATATATTAACAAATTTATTAAGGATTAGGAAACAGATTAAAACATCAGCGCAATATCAAACCCAGGTATAAATGACTTCACCATAGTAAAAAATCTGGGCTTATATTAATTATAAAACCAGTAGTTATCAAGGAAACATTCAGAAGGACAAAGAATCACAACGTCAGCCTGGGGTTAACCCCATACTCAAATACACACAAAATAAATTAATTAAAGAGACAATTAAGTAAATACACTTCAAATAGTCCACCCTAATCAAATAAAAATAAACCAAATGTGACACTGCAAAATCCAATATGGGAGGAAAGTAAAACCGAATTAAATAGGCTGAATATGTATTACCTTTCAAGGTGACAATCCTAATATTTCCTTTCTAAGTTACCAGGCACCAGATTAACCAAAAAGGTGAAGTATTAAGAGCCACCCTGGGTCAAAAAGTCTGAGTGAAATGCTAAAATTCAACTTTATTAACCATTTAAAAGAATATAGGCCTAATACAGAGATAAAAGGAAAAGATGGGAAAGAAAACAGTGGCTATTGTTGCTGGCACAAACCAGTTAACTGTAACAGGTGAAATACACAGCCCAATCTCACTTCATAGTACTTCCAGATATCCCCAGATGCTCACCCACATCTGCAAAGCCACACAGCTGATTCCTGAAGCTTCCAATCTCTCTGCATAACTATCACGTCCCTGTTGTCTTCTCAGTGGTTTAAAACACAGGTTATTGACATGCAGCTTCACCATGAACACGCGACCCTCCCGACTGGAGCTCAAATTTGCTGCCACGAGAACAAACGCTAATTTGCACCACCTGCACGAGACTATATGTCGTGTGAAACCGGGAGCAATCAACATGCAAATATCAAAATAAAGCCCCCCCCTCTTGCTGGTATAGCGCCACTAGAAGACAATAATTCTGTGATGGCAGCTACCATTAGACAGCCAGTTTTAACAAATGTCTTACCATTTTCTCTATGTTTCTACCTGTCACATCCACCCCTACTTTGAAATGTCACCGTACCGGTGACAAACAAACCACAAGGTTTACCATGGTTTAAAGAAACACTGAACTGTACTAAGAATGGGCTGAACTGTAGCCCCTACCTCCTCCCGCTGAAAGGCCACTGATCGTGGGAGTTTGTGCAAGTTTGAATGCTGGCCGGCTGTTTTACGGGCCGAATGCCATAATTGCACTGGTGTCACCGATGAGGGTAACTCACGCTCTTGTGGGACCAGGTCTCCTACTGGCTCTATGTTCAGATCTAGCTCCTGGGCAGCCTCTTGCCTCACCATCCACTGACCAGAAAAGGAATCATCTTCGCTGCTACTTTCTGAAACCTGCTCCACTACTTCAACCCTACTTGAATGTTCTCTCCGTGGAGCCACTGGAGATGTAGCTTGTCTCGGGACCACTCGTGGTTCAGACCGGTTCAGGTTTCTGGTAGTACCTAGGCCATCTACTTGCCTAATGGTGTAAACTCTGCCATTTCACCACTTCGTACGGTGTACTATCCCAGATGTCTTGAATCTTGTTCTGACCTTGCAGGTGATTCCTTCTATAGACTATTGTACCACTTGGAAGTACAGGGGCAATCCCCTTTGATGAGGTTGGTACTCACTGCATGGTAGCCGCTTTTAGTTACCACTGTGCACTTGCATAAGCAAACTGTAAGAACTCTTGCTGTTCTTTCACCCAATCTCCTACCGTACCTTCCACCATTTCTTCTTCCACAACGCCCAGCAGTGCGTCAATGGGTAGTTGAGGTTTCTTCCCAAACATCAGTTCGTACGGGGTGTGGCCTGTTGACTGATGCACCGTGGTGTTATATGCAAACAGTAACTGGGGTAAATGTTGTGGCCATCTTTTATCTCCACTGGCAAGGTTCTCAACAAATCATGCATGGTGCGGTTAAACCTTTCACACTGTCCATTGCCTTCTAGGTGGTGTTGTTCGACTTTTCTGTACCCCATACAATTTACATAATGCTTTTAGCATCTCACCTTCGAAGCAACGGCCTTGATCCGAGTGTATTCGTTGCGGCAACCCATACACATAAAACCACTTCTCGGTCAGGATACGTACCACTGTGCTAGCTTTTTGGTCAGGAGTAGGGAATGCTTGTGTAAATTTTGAAAAAAACATCCATTACCACTAGTACTAGCACGTAGTGGCTCTTTCCAACAAAGTGAAATCTATAGCCAGAGTCTCTAGAGGTTTAGAGGCAGACAAATGCGTTGGAAAAGCTCGCACCTTTGGACGCATAGCTTTGGCTGCTACACAACGGGCACACTGCTGACACCATCATTTGATGTCCTTCCACATCTGGGGCCAATAGCACCTCTGTCGCACCAGGTATGCTGTTCGTTCACACCCCTGATGGCCATGGTCATCATGCAGGGCAGTTAATACTTCTGCCTATAACGTCTCTGGTAGAAGCAACTGCAACAACTTTTTGTACTCCCCTGGCCTATGAGTTAGGCAGTAGAGCACACCACCTTGCTCTCTTATCCGTCTCCAGTGCTTAACCAGCCCCAGTGCTGATTTTTTTTCCATGCTTGCTCTTCAGAAGAAGGGGGTCGACCCCGTCTCCAATACACTAGAAAAGCCCCTATTGTTGGATCAGCTGATTGAAGGGCTACCAGATCTGCTTTTTGACGTATAGGAAGGGCATTGATAGTAGCCAGAGAACCAAAATACTGAGACCCACCAGGCAAACTTGGACCAGTGGGTGGGACAGAAAACCCTGGAGCAACGTCTTCAATATAAGAAGGTGCAGGCAAGTCAGGTTGTCGAGACAAAGCATCAGCAGCTCTATTGGTGCTTCCAGGTCGATACTTGATGTCAAAATTAAAGAGAGCCAACTGTGAAGCCCAATGCTGTTCAACTGCACCCAACTTGGCGGTCTGGAGATAGCTTAATGGGTTATTATCGGTGAACACAGTAAACTTGGCCCCCAATAGTTATTCTCTGAATTTCTCAGTAATGGCCCATTTCAACCCCCAGACCCATATGACTTGCATCTACTTCTACCAACTTGTTACCAACTTGTCTTTCAGTAGCCTGAATGCCTCCTCACCTTCGTCACTCCAATGCCCATCCAGTGAGCTCAGTCCGGGTCTTCGTTCTTTGAAGGGCAGCCACTAATTTATGAAGCGGTGCAGCAAATCTAGCAAACTGAGGGACAAATCGCCGGTAGTAAGAAGCTAACCCAAGAAAAGATTGGAGTTCCTTCACAGATGTTGGACGCTGCCACTCTAACATCGTGGTAATCTTAGCAGGGTCAGTCGCTACCCCCAAAGCAGAGATCACGTGATCAAGGTAATGGACTTCATCCTGAAAGAAATGACATTTTTCAAGTTTTAGTTTCAAGTTATGCTGCTGTAATTTTCCCAAGACCATCTCCAAACACTGTAAGTGGGACTCAAAAGAGGAGGAAAAGACCACAATGTCATCCAGGTACAGTAACAAAGACTGAAGACGTTCATCTCCGAAAATGCGTTCCATGAGTCGCTGAAATGTGCTTGGCGCATTACAGAGGCCAAAAGGCATCCGATTAAATTCAAAAAGGCTGAAAGGAGTGCAGAATGCCGTTTTTAGCTTGTGCTTTTCTGCCATAAGGACTTGAAGGATTTATATCCACTGGTCAGGTCCAGGGTAGAAAACAATCGAGCACCAGCCAAAGCATCCAAAGATTCCTCAATCCTTGGTAATGGATAGTTACTTGTCTTTGCATTCAACTGTCTATAGTCAACACATAACCGAAGAGTGCCATCCTTCTTCTGGACCACAACCTGTCACATATAAAAACATCTACTAAATAATCAAATGCAGTTGGAAACCAGAGTACCTTCAATTAAACCATTCAGGCACAAGAAGGCTATGCAGACTCCACACTGGTAGGACCTTTGTTCACCCCGACCAGGAATCAAACCCAGCATCTAACTTGCTTTGAGGCAGAAATGCCAACCGATTCCTCTCAGGTGACATGCCACTCTTACTAACATGCGAGCAGGCAAACATTTGCTTCAGTCTTAATGCTGCTGTACCAACTGCCTTAGCCTGTAGAACGAGTGTGAATTTCAGTCCTCGGCTTTTACCTCCAACCAGCAAGTTCGAGCCGTCTGCTCTTGACGCAAACAGCGGGTAACAACCCGACTTATGGCATGCTGCTTTGAGATGATGTATTCTTGTAAAAACTTTATATTAATAATTTCAATTAAACTTTAACATGAGGCTTTTTCATTGGTTTAATGTTAATTTGTTAAACAGAGTTACAATGTCAAGAAAACATTAACACCTCCCTAAAGGCGCCAAATAAAATTAAGGGGGCGTACATCTCAAACGTTTCGGGCGCTGGGCAGATACATCCAGGACAGGGTGCCAATCTATCGCTGGGCACACACTCACTCACACAGACAGGCACGCATACACACTCTATATGGGGCAATTTGAAGAACTCAATTGACTTGTTCCATGTTTTTGGACTGTGGGAGGAAACCGGAGAACCCAGAGGAAACCCACGCAGACACGGGGAGAACATAGAAACTCCACCCAGATGGGGATTTGAACTGGGAATCCCTAGTGCTGAGAGGCGAACATGCTAACCACTAAGCCATCGTGCCGCCTATGATAACAATAAAACAACTTTAATAAAACCATAGCCACTTAAGCTGATACTTAATATGCATATTTACTGGTGCCTCCATAAATCTTCACGTAACTATAACAGAAATAAACCAAACCACAAAATATTATAGAATATAAATGCAGAGGCTATTTACTTTGCTATTTCACTTTAAACTCCAAATACTCAATTCAAATAAGAAAATATGAAAACAAAAGTAAAATGAAATACAACAAATATTTTGTTTAAATGACCCTTGCAAATAAAAAAGTATACCCAGCATCAAACAGAACAGTTCAAGTTAAGTTCTTTGATCCTTGGGGCCCATTCGTTGGGGCACAAGCAAAATGATTCAAAGAGTCAGATGAACCGATACTCACGAATCCATGTAAGCACGTGGATGAAGTGTCACAGCATCCCTAGCCACAACGCCACAGGGTAGAGTCGCCAGGCTCAAAGCTGAAGGTGCAGTTCGGTCCTTGCGTTGAATGCAGCACGAAGCACAGCGGAGTCCATTAAACAGGTCTTGTACTCAACATAAGCAGTTCATCTTCATTGAAGAATAAATCCAATCTAATGCAACTTATTACCATATACCGCCGTCCCGGCCCATATACAGAGTTTATTAAAGAATTTGTTCAAATTCATCAGACAAGGCCTTAATAGTCGGTGACTTTAATGTTCACTTTGAAAACCCACTAGACTCATTTAAATTAGCCTTTGACTCCATCCTAGATTCCATGGGCATTACTCAAAGTGTAGTTGGTATAACACATCGCTGTAAACATACATTAGACTTAGTTTTATCACATGGTATTAACATTAATAATTTAACAATTGTTCCACTATGTGAGGTCATCTCCGATCACTACTTGATAACCTACGATTTAGAAATTGATATTGATCCAGTCATTAAAACGCAATATGACATGAAGCATACAATCATTCCCTCTACTGCTGTGTCATTCCTACAACATTTACCCGAATTAAACATTAAACCAGCGTCAGGACCTGATGAACTTGAAAACACAGCGGAATACCTTAAACACGTGTTTTCTGCAACCTTAGACAGTGTCGCTCCACTTAAACTAAAAAGGATTAAAGATAAAAGACTCGTTCCATGGTTTAATGATCAAACACGCGCCCTAAAACAAGCCACTAGAACCATGGAGCGTAAATGGAGACAAACTAAATTAGAGGTATTTAGGGTTGCATGGAAGGACAGTATGACTAAGTGAATTCTGACTTAGACTATTTCTGAATTAATAGAGAACAACAAAAACAACCAAAGATTCCTCTTTAGTACCATTGCCAAATTAACTCGAAGTGCTACTGAATCAGATTCACAGATTCACTCACAGTTCAGCAGCAATGATTTCATGAATTTCTTTAGTGACAAAATTGAAAACATAAGACTTAAATCATCTAATGCATTGTGTAGCGTAACCAATCAACCATCAATGATTTCGGAAAAATCTAGTGGTAGAGAAGAGTTAAATACCTTTAACCCCATATCTAAAAAAGAGCTTGTCTCATTAATTACACACAATCAAAGACAACATCCTGTATGTTAGACCCAATACCTACAAACCTGCTTAAAGACCTCCTACCAAATATTACAGAGCCTTTTATAAACATTATAAATTCATCACTTAAAATAGGCTATGTCCCCAAAAATCTGAAGTGTGCAGTCATTAAACCATTACTTAAAAAGCCTAATTTAGATCCTCTAATACTGTCCAACTATAGACCAATATCAAACCATCCTTTTGTCTCTAAAATCCTAGAAAAAATAGTGTTCAACCAGCTGAATCACCATCTTCTAGCTAATAATGTTCATGAAGTTTTTCAGTCAGGTTTTAGGTCTCATCATAGCACTGAGACAGCCTTAATTAAAGTCGTTAATGATTAATGTCCTCGGATAATAACCAAATCTCTTTTCTTGTATTATTAGATCTCAGTGCAGCCTTTGACACTATAGACCATAACATCTTAGTTGATAGATTAGAAAACACTGTGGGCATTACAGGATCTGCACTCCAGTGGTTTAAATCCTACCTGACAGATCGATATCAATTCACCTGTGTTAACAACAAATATTCTGATCTTGCTAAAGTTAAATATGGCGTCCCACAAGGGTCAGTTCTGGGCCCACTCCTATTTGCATTATATATGCTTCCATTGGGATCAATTATTCGTAAACATGGAATCAGTTTCCACTCATATGCAGATGATACACAGTTATATGTTTCAGCTAACCCTAATGATGGTTGTTCAGTCACTAAGCTCGAGGACTGCATCCAAGATATTAAAATATGGATGTCAAAAAACTTCCTACTGCTAAATTCTGATAAAACAGAGTTTCTGATAGTTGGACCCAAGGACAAAATTAACAAAGCTTCTAACACTATGTTAAACCTTGATAACTCTTTAATTAGACCCAGTTCATCTGTAAATAATCTCGGTGTCATTATTGATTCAGATCTCTCCTTTACAAAGCACATTAGCAATATTACTAGAATTGCATTTTTTCACCTTCGCAACATTTCGAAGCTACGAAATATCCTCTCCCTCCAAGATGCAGAAAAAACTAATTCATGCTTTTATTACCTCAAGGTTAGATTATTGTAATTCACTTCTGACAGGATGTTCTAATAAATCATTACAGAAATTACAACTTGTGCAGAATGCTGCAGCTAGAGTTTTAACTAAAACACGAAAGTTTGATCATATCAGTCCTGTGTTATCAAACCTGCACTGGCTACCAGTTAAGTTTCGTATCGAGTACAAAATTTTATTAATAACATATAAAATTCTACATAATCAGGCTCCACAGTATCTGAGTGAGCTGATTCAATCATATAAGCCAACACGTGAGCTCCGATCTCAAGGTGCTGGTCTACTCTTAGCTCCTAGAATAAATAAAATTACTGCTGGTGGAAGAGCGTTCTCCCACAAGGCTCCTCAACTTTGGAATAGCCTTCCAGTTACTGTTCGTGATTCTGAATCACTATTAATCTTTAAAAATAAATTAAAAATACATTTATTTAATCTTGCGTTTAACTAATCCCCTGTAGATAAAGATGTAGATCTCAGACTTGGCTGTGTTGGGGGGTAATCTCTGATCAGTGTATGCTGTCGTTTCACCTCTTCACCCACCTCATCATTAATGGGGGGGTGTGGCGCTGAAATGATGCTGTTTCGGGGCGCCATCCCAACTATGTAGAGTCTGCAGTATCTGCCTCTTTTAGTTATGCTGCTCTAGTCAGTGATGCCGGAGTCACATGCTGCACTGTGTCAATTAATTACTTATTAATTAAATGCCGTGCTTTATTATTAGCTTTAACTGCCTTCCTTGTCTGTTTCTTTTGAGGTGTGACTGGCTTCCTGGAGACCTTCATCCATGGCTCTGCTGACTAATACTGTATGGAACCTTACAAGGCGGTCCTGCAGGACGCCCCCTAATGGACTCACATATAGTTTTCCAGTTGTTAGTTTTTCCATTTGTTTAATATCTGTACATGGCTGTCCTACACTGTTGTTGCTGCCTGGTCGCGGCAAAGAGGATAAGTCCCCCACTGAGTCTTGGTCCTCCCAAGGTTTCTTCCTTAAATAACAACATAAAAGGGAGTTTTTTCTTGCCACTGTCGCTTCGGCTTGCTCTTTGGGGGTTTAAAGGCTTTTCATTCTGTAAAGCTGCTTTGTGACAATGTACTGTTGTAAAAAGCGCTATATAAATAAATAACTTGAACTTGAACTTGGTGTTCACCCCACAGCATATACTCCACACTCACAGTTCTATCTGCTCTCAGAACTTGATGATGCGGATGAACGGCTGCACAAACTGTCCCGCAAACAAAACAAAACTAAATGCACAACCAAAAACTTAGCACTGAACGGCAAAACATAAACTTTTCGGAGTCCATTCACGAACTTCTTCTAATCCTCTCTCCTAGCAGCCGTCCCTTCGTAGGTCCACCTTCCTAACCATGGAATGGCGGGAAACCTGGGAATAATGCTGTAGGCATTATTCCCACACCTGAGGGTGTGCCTACAGCACAGCAAGGGTGTTGGGAAATGAAAAAAAGACTTTAGATTTGGGTTTGAAAAACACCTTTTTTTTCTGCTTCATCACAGTGATGCCCCCAGGCGCAAACTGAGGTTCATCACAAAATGGTTTGGTAGTTTGTAAGCAGGTGGAAGAAATTGACTGTGCTGTACGGAACCTTGAACTCTAATCTCATCCAAAAGTAATGAATTGGAACAGTGAATCTGAACAAACCTTTACCACCCAGCATAATCACCACCAGCTCATTAATACTAGACCATTATTGTATTTGAAAGGTTTTTTAGCTACAAGAGGGAAATTCAAGTGCATCTCATCTCATTATCCTTCACTTAATCATCTACTATGGTTGTGTGTGTGTGTGTGTGTGTGTGGGGGGGGGGTGTTCCCCTTGACATACAGGGAAGAAGCTGAGCAGATACACCCAGGACAGGGTTTCAATCCATCAATGGACATACACTCTCTCACACACACACACACACACACACACACACACACACACACACACACACACAATATAAGGGCAATTTAAATTTTGAAGCAGCAAATTTACCTTGATTCCTTGTTTTTTGGATTGTGGAAGAAAACCTGAGAACCCAGAGAAAACCCATACAGCCACAGGGAGGACATGGAAACTCAACCCAGATCAGGATTCGAAACAGGATTTGCAGTGCTAACCACTAAACCATCATGCCGCTAGTGTGGCAGTGTTTCTCTAAATGTGACTTACATGCATCCTCTGCAGTAGTATCTCTACATACGTAGAGGATTAGATTATTCTGATTGGTTGGGATAATTCTATAAACTAACTGTAACCCAAAGATAAAAATTAAGAAACTAATTAACAAATAAATACTAAATGAGTGAAAGGACAAAGTTAAGTATTTATATATTATGCCAAAGTTAATTCTGATCAATTAATCTTGATTGGACAAGCCCAAATAATGACATAATTCTGCCGCAGATCCTCCATATTCTGCAAATTGCCCCCGTGGATAAATAAATTATTCTGATTCTGATATTCATCTGGAAGCGATACACCTGTGTTTTTCATCACCAAGATAGCAATACGTCAGAATCATCCTTGTACACATCTTGAACACAAATGACACAGGAGGAAGGCATGAAAAGACTGTTGGCACACGGCCAAAACTTAAATCAAACAAAAATAATATGGAACAAATATGCCCTGTTGTTTTAGTATGAGTCTTAAAGGGTTAAGTTCACTTGATATTCATTACTTAATCCATCTCTGTTATGAGAATGCCTATTTGACATTGCCTTTTGCATAACGAGAGAAGACTGGACCCGTAAGGAATCTCCCTGCTGAATTCAGAAAGAGGAAAAGCAAACGCCCTCTGATCCTCATCGCGAGTTCGACGCTTTGCATCCGTCAGCAAATCAAACTGACTGCTTGGCCTTGAGGAGCTGATGAGCAGCAGCACAGCGTGTTCTAACGTTCTTTAGAAGAAATATCTTGAGAATTACTTCTCATTGTCTAAAATCACACTGTGTGTTTCATTCAGTCAACAAATTTAGATTTCCACACTGTTGATTGATTTAGCATATTAACTTCATTCCTGTTCACTATACTGGGTGTTAAATTTGGGGAAATCCACATTCTCCTTTAAAACTATATAAATCCTTCTGTTAAAAAATAGCACCCAGGTTCGGGTGTTGGACTATTAGCCTGACAGTTGAGGGTCCAAATTCCGAATCCACAGTTTGGAGCAGTCATAGGCTTGTGGTTAAGGAAACCAGCCATAAGTCCTGATGGTCTCTGGTTTGATTCCTGATCCCACTAAGTTTAATGGCTGAAGTTCCCTTGGACTGGTGGCAAGGCACCCAACCTCAATTGCTCCTCCTGGGCACCATATACAATGCTGCCCACCACTCCGGGCCCATGTGATCACTTCACCAGTGTGTGAATATGTGTGTGTTTCACTACACAGTTGGTTAAATTCATTAATTCTTTCTTCCATTAAAACATCTTCTTAAGACCATGGGGGGGCTCCATGCCCATCTAACGTGGGGGTCCCAATGCCTATGCAGATACACCCAGGACAGTAATGGAAATAGGATATTTATTTTATGGTACTACATGTGCACTGGAAGTTTCTAATTACTAGTCCTTAGGTGAAGATCTCTACAGTGGTGGTGCAGGATATAGCTCCATTATTTGGAAGGTTGAAGGTATTGGTATGTGTACTGGCTGAATTTGGAGTATATACAGTATATCTCTATGGACAGTCATCTGCTAAATCTAAAGAACTCTAGGAACTCAGCTATATTGTTTACTTGTCACTGACCTAGTCATCATGGAGTTTCCTGTATGTACATTCGTACTTTGCAGTAAACTGTCAGTACGATTAGGCTTTTCCTCTCTTGAAGTCCCTATGGTGCTAGCTTTGTGAATTCTCTAATATGGTACTCTTTGTTCTCGACTATACAATGGACCTTAACTTCTTATCTATGCCCTATTTATCTCTTTAAATCTGAAGGTACTGAAGAAGGCCAGCATTCACCTTGTGATCTTTAAATCACAATAAACTGCACTCAAGACTTAAGTACACAAACGTCATAGAGACCACTTTAGATTTCTCCACCAACCTTCAACAACCTGTTATTGTTAGCCAACTATGCAAACTATGCTGTAAACCACATACACTTTGGCCCTGCGTCACTGTTTGACTAGACTGTCATTTGGTACATGAGAAAGGCAAGAATCTGAGGTTTTTCTGTTTTCAAGCTGTGCATTAAACTTGACAGAATATTTGAGTCTGGGTGCTTTCAACACTAACAAGAAAACGAAAGACCCATATTTTTATCTAGCTCAATTTATGCTCAAAGGATATTTTCTGTCATACTGAGTATCAGCCCGACTATTTGGTCGTGGAAAAAATTGCCAAGTGATATGCCTCTGCTTTGTGCCGTTCTCTGGGGACTTTTATCTCTTCCCTGCCCTACACCAGGTGTGATGAGTTGCTTGTTCTTGTTTATCTTGTTTTCTTGGACTTTTGGATGCCACATCGGCATTGGACATTGTTTCTATGAAGTGTTGTTGTGACTTCGTCCAATGAACTACCGGAGCACTGCAACTACAATGATCACTGGATTTACATTTACATTTTAGTTCATTTAGGAGACGCTTTTATTCAAAGAGATTTAGAAATTAAAAAACAAAAGTCAGTAGTATGAAAAAAACAAACAGCTATAATGTAGAATTATCCGGTGAGGTGGAATCACCAGGTGACAATCATCATTAGAGCGAAGTGAATGAGACGGAAGTGTATTTTGAAAAAGATTCAAGTGTATTTTGAAAAGAGTCAAGGTAAGAGGGGGCCAGATCCAGAAATGGTCCTGCAGGCCAGAGTCAGTGACTTGTAGCTGAATCTCGAGCAGCCACAGGGAGGCAATGGAGAGAAATGAGTAGTGGAGTGACATGTAGTTTGCTTGGGCTGGTTGAGACAAGTAGGGCAGCAGAGTTCTGAAATTTTGGAGGCCTGATTGTGGAAAAGGGGGACACAAGCAACACTTACAAAAATCAAGCCGGGATAGCATGAGGGCTTGAAATAACAGTGGGTAGCATGTTTTGTCAAACAAAATTTTGACTTCCTGAGTTTAAAAAGAAAACTGCAGGAAAAAGGGCAGTTTTTGGGAAATTGATCAGAATTTTTTGATGGGGGTCAATTTGAACCAGGTTTGGACCAAATCGGTTAAAAATTTTGGAACCCTGAATTTTGGAAATCGGTCATGATGAATTGAGGGTTTAGCTGGGATTATAAAATATCTTTTTTGCTAAATTTAATTTTAATGACGGGCCTTAATCCAAAAAGATTGTCGGGGAGGGGAGGGGAGATTCCGATTTGAAATTTTTTTGACTTAAAACGTCACTAGGTCGTGGAGTGGTTTCCCCCGCCCTCTATGGGAGAACTTTTTTAACACTGGGGCAGCGTTAGCAGCAAAATGTAAAATAAGTACAAAAAACTCCTCCCTCTTTTTCGGATTTACTGGATGCAACACAATTTCTCATTTTATTTTTGCAAAAATAAAAAACCCAAAGTTTTTTTTCTCCTTTCCTCGTTTTTTAAATTTAGAGGTTTTTTTCTAGAGGGGTCACTTTCCCAATAGGAACTTTTTACGGCAATGCAGTTTTCGGGGCAATTTTTTTAATTTAAATTTTTTAAATTTTTATTGTGGAGGTGGGACACTTTGACTTATGGGTGGGGACGTCATAAGGGAAAGGAGGGAAACTTCAGGACCTTCTCAAACCCCCCCAATCTGCCCCCCGGAGAGGGGGAAGCAATGACCCGGGGGGGCTTGTCCCCCTTGGGTTTTAGTGCTAAGGTAGTCAGAGTCCTGGTGGGGGGGGGGAGATCTCCCGGGGTTCCTCAAAATGCCTTTTTTAACATTGTGGTCATCGGGCCCGTGCCTTTGGGCTGGCAGATGGGGGGGGGTGTTCCCCTTTTTAAAAAGGGGGCCGGAGGTGTGTTCCAATACAGGGGAATTACACCCTCCCACCCCAAAATCTTGCAGGGGGCTGGGAAGAGAGTCCGACGATAGCGAACCTCAAATTCAGGGGGAGGGGTGTGGGTTTTTATCCTGGTTGTGGACACTGGCCCGCTCTTTTTCTCTCTCCGGTCCTCGAGGTTTTTTTGGGGGTTTGCCCACCCCGTCTACAGGTTTTGTGGATCTGGAGAAGGGTTCGACTGTGCCCTTGGGGGTTTTTGTGGGAGGGTTTGGAGTATGGGGTACATGGGTCCTTATAGGGCCCTTTATCCGTATTTGCGAAGCAGGGGCTTTGGGCCGCTGGCTGGCTTTAATCGGTTGTTTTTCCCTGGGGTTGGGCACCGTCAGGCTGTCCTTTGGGCCCTGTTCTGTTCCTAATTTTAAAAAGACAGAATTTCTAGGCACAGCCGGGGGTGGAGGGTGTCCGGTTTTGGGGTCTGAGATCACGTCGCTGCTGTTTTTCAGACATGTTTTCCTGTTAGCATCTCAGGCGCGAACTTTAGCTCTTACTGGGGGCGGTTTGCACCAGTGTGAAGGGCTGGGATAAAATTTTTGCACCTCCAAATTTAGGCCCGGTTCTCCACGGAAAAAGGGGAAGAGTTCCCTGGGTCGGGATAGATTTGCCCTTTAAATGAGGAGGGTTTAATATTTGGGGTTTGTTCATGAGTGAGGTAAAGGAAAGTGAATGACAGACAGACAGACGGATCGGCCGGGGGCACATGATGCGGACCCTATACCGGTTTGTTTTGGGGGAAAAAGGGCTAACCCTGGCTAAAGGCCTAAGGGTCCGATCTACCAGTCAATCTACGTTCCGACCCCCACCTATGTCATGAATTTGGGGAATGACCAAAAGAACTGAAAAAAGCGGCCGAAAAGTGTTTTTGCCGCAGGTGGCTGGGGTCTCCCTTGGGAAAAGGGTGGAAGCTCGGGGATCCCGGGAAGACTCGGATGGAGCCGCTACTCCTAGCATCGAAAAGGGCCATTTAAGTGGTTCGGGCACTGGGAAGGATGCCTCCCGGGGGGCCCCCCCTAGGGAGGGGTTTTCAGGCAATCCGCTGGGGGGAGACCCGGGGAAGATCCGGACATGCTGGAGGGGTTATATCTCTCAGCGGTCTGGAAAAGCCTCGGGGGTTTCCCCCGTCGAGCTGGGGGGAGGGGCTGGTTGTACTTCGGGTTTTTGCCCACGCAACCCAAACCCCGAAAGCGGAAGATAATGGGAATTTGTTCCACAAACCTTTGAATTTTGGGAAATAAACTGAAAAAAAGGAGGAAAAGGGGAAGATGAAGGGCTCCTGAATTAAAACCCCAAGCTGAATAGGAAAGACGCAGCTCCACACAAAAAAAACCCCCCTTTTTTCAAAGCCCAGAACAAGCAATCCCGAACCATTTTTTTTTTGTTTTCGGACCCTAAACCCGCTGAAAGGCCCTATAATTGTGCAAAAGTTACTGAAAGGGGAACAGTCTGTAACCTTTAAAATTT
>JAFMOC010001770.1:0-10313 GCA_019802505.1 Corydoras sp. C115 | reverse complement strand
GCTCCGGGAAATGCTGGCCAACCCTGTGTTCTTTTTGGGCAACCATCAATTGGGGATACTTGTAAGGCGCTATGGGCAAAAGCCGTCTGCAAGTTGACCAATATAATGAAAATGTGAGTAACGGGCTTGTCCCAAAAACCACATGAAAACCCAACAAACAGACAATCACGGTATGAATAAGCTGGTAGTTTTTCCTCCAATCATTTAAATAACCTGGAGGACTGCAACTAATGAATTATTTTATAATAATCGAGTTAATCTGGCAATTTTTTACACATTTAAAGAGGGTCCTAAAGGTAGATAACGGAAAATTAAATTAACTGCAAATAAAGCAATCATAAAAAAAATAATGATGAAAATAATCCAACAATTTTCATTCCATCCATGCCATAATCTTGCCCGGCTGTTTATCCTCCATTAGGGTCGGGGCGGGGGGTTCCCCATTGGCCATCCAGGAGAGAGACGTTCTCGGGGGGGGCGCTGGGCAGGATCAAACAACCCAGGACAGGCCTCCACCCCCCATCTAAAATCGCTGGTGCCACGACACTCACTGTTCAGACACATTTCCTATACGGGGCAATTTGGGAGAATTCAATTGACTTGCAAATAACAACATTAAACGATTTGTGAGAATGAGCATGTTTTCTAAAAGAAGTGCATTGGCTGCCAAAGTTTTGGGTCATATGTGTATTAATTGCATTTTTTATACTTTTTTCACGATTATATATATATATATATATATATATATATAAACCTCTGAAAGAGCTCAAATGATCTTTGCAATAGAAAACTGGCTGGACTAAGAAAAAATAGTCCAATAAAGAATCCCCAACCAGTTTACTTTCTTCATCATCAGGTCAGAAATAGTAATTAGAATCCAATTCGATTGTGCCTAACAAACACATTTTACAACCTTTTGTATAAATTAAGAGAAGGTAAACATCAGGTATGAATTAGGACACTTTCTTACCCCTCGTCTGATCTCCATGCCATCCCCCTTGGGTGCTTTCACCAATTCGATAGTAAACATGACAATCTTGGGAGTATGGTCGACATCTTATTGCTAAAGCAAAACTTGTAGGTGCCGTCCTATGTGTGCAGCCACAGAATATTTTCCACTGGACTCTCTGTCTCCTTTGTAGATCTGTTTGCCATCAGGACCTGTAATCTGTCAAAAGCAACAATGCAAAGATAGGCTAATTCTCATTCTCTGTAAATCAATAATCTGTAATAATTACACTTGATCGCAGCATTAACACGAATCTTTACTTTAAAAGCAAAAACAAACTGATGTAAATATTGTCCTGACTTCTTATGACAGAAAAGTAATAGAAATATGAATTTAATCAGTAACCACATAAACCTGTAATCTAGTACAGGCTATATTGCATTCTGAATAACTAAAAACCATAATTGTAGAGGCTAAGGGCTCAATTTTTGGAAGATCTAGAAAAAGATAACAAACAAAGGGTTTTTGGATAAATTACATATAATAAATCATTCCTTATTGTAGGCGGCATGGTGGCTTTGTAGTTAGAAGGTTTCTCCTTTCAGCGCTAGGGGATTCCCGGTTCGAATCCCAGTTCTGGGTGGAGTTTCCATGTTCTTCCTGTGTCAGCGTGGGTTTCCCTCCGGGTTCTCCGGTTTCCTCCCACAGTCGCAAAACCTGGATCAAGGAGTCAATTGAGTTTCTCTAAATTGCCCCATATAGAAGTGTGTGTGTGAGTGAGTGTGTGCCCCAGTGATAGATTGGGGCCAGCGCACAAAACGTTCTCCCTGGCCCTGGATGGGCATTGGGAACCCCACCGCAACCCTAGTACCTGTAGAGGGATAAAGCGGAAGATAATGGATGGATTCCTTATTGTAATGCTGTGGTAAAAATCTATGTTTTTGTAAATCTGTAATCTTAATCACAACATTCCTTTATTTTGGATTTTTATATTGTACGTTGTATAATTTATATACATTTCTAATTTTTATTAAATTATTTTAAATTCATTACTAATAATTAGTGTCTCGTTCTGTTTTTCTATATATGTATGTACACAATTATGCACAACATAGACGTGTAATGTTTTCCCTAAAAAGGCATAAAAACAACAGTATACACACAAACATTTTGTATAAAGATCAGCAATTTTCAAATCTTTTCATATTTTATGCATAAATTGGGCCACTTCATAATTATTCATTCATTCATTTCTCCATCTCCCCGCTTTATCCTCTATTAGGGTCGTGGTGGGGTTCC
Source organism: Corydoras sp. C115 (assembly GCA_019802505.1). Lineage (NCBI taxonomy): Eukaryota > Metazoa > Chordata > Actinopteri > Siluriformes > Callichthyidae > Corydoras > Corydoras sp. C115. The sequence continues at coordinate 8,065 of JAFMOC010001770.1, read as the reverse complement.
CGCCATGCCCATCCAGGGTGAGAACGTCTCGGGCGCTGGGCAGATAGACCCAGGCAGACAGGGCGCCAATTCCATCGCTGGGCACACACTCACACCAGACACACTCTATATGGGATGGGGCAATTTAGAGAACTCAATTGACCTTGATCCATGTTTTGGACTGTGGGAGGAAACCGGAGAAACCTGGAGGAAACCCACGCAGACCACGGGGGAGAAGCATGGGAAACTCAACCCAGATGGGTGGATTCGACCGGAATCCCCTAAGTGCTGAGGAGGCGACATTGGCTAACCACTAAGCCACTGTGCCACCCATAATTTATAAATATTTCTAATTTTATTCATTAATTTTTAAATTCATTACTTAATAATCTCGTCTGTTTTCTATACATGTATGTACAATTATGCGCAACATGGACGTGTAATGTTTTCCTAAAAAGGCAATAAAAAAGTATACACACAAACATTGTGTATAAAAATGCAGCAATCTTTTTCAATCTTTCATATTTTAGCATAATTACACCGGCCCTTCATAATTATTAACACCTTCATTAAAAAAAAAAACGGGTGGGGTGGGGGGCGTTCACGTTAATGCTTTAATTATGGGAAATGTCTCTTTAAGTAGCCCAAAGCTCAGGTGTGTTTTGTCCCTCGTCATTTGCAGCAGGATGTTAGCAGCTGTTACACAGTTTTCAGTCAAATCTGCAGCTAAAGGACTGAGACGACGCGCTGCTTTACATCTTAGTTTGTTTTATCGGACAAACCCTAAAACCCAACAATATAAAGACGCTTAAAGTAACGGCGAGCTAAAAGTAATAATCCGTTTATGTAATAACCTTAAACTTACAGACTACTAAACCGCCGTACGAGCCTAATGTTGCAGGTAACGTGGGTTCCACTCACAAACTATAAATATTTATATTCATGCATCATTCATTATCTCCCGCTTTTTTTTATCCTCTATTAGGGTCGCGGTGGGGGTTCTCCATGGCCCATCCAGGGAGAACGTCTCGGGCGCTGGGTCAGATGAGACCCAGGACAGGGACACCAAATCCATCGCTGGGCATGTGCACAGACACACTCTATATGGGGCAAATTTAGAGAACTCAATTGCACTCGATCCATGTTTTTGGGACTGTGGGAGGAAACTCGGAGAGACCCGGAGGAAACCCACGCAGCGGACACAGGACGGGAGAAACATGGAAACTCCAACCAGATGGGGGATTCGAAACCGGAATCCTGAGAGGCGAAACGTGCTAATCCACTAAACCACCGTGCCGCCTAAATATTAATATATATTCATGTCATTTCAATTATCTCCCGCTTTATCCTCTGTTATAGGGTCGTGTGGGGTTTTCCCCTATGTGCCCATTCCCAGGGGAGAACAATCTCGGGCGTCTGGGCAGAACAGATAGACCCAGGACAGGACAGGACGCAATCGTCTCATCGCCTGGGTGGCAGTGTGTCAGTGCTCAATCACATACAGACACACTCTATACTGGGGCAATTTAGAGAATTCAATTGACTTGACATCCATGTTTTTTTTCTTTGGACTGTGTGAGGAAACCGGAGAACCCGGAGGGAACCCGGAGGAAAACCCACGCGGACACGGGGGGAGGGAACATGGGAACACTCCCACCCAAGATGGGGATTCGAATCCGGGAATTCCCTAGTGATGAGAGGAGAGACATGCTAACCACTAACCCACCGCCGACTAAATATTAATAAATACTATATATTATTTCTTGTTGTTATAAATGCGGTTTGTAAATCCACCTCCACGTCGATATCCAGGAAGCCGCCCTCGGGCGCACCTCGAACATGAGGCCCATCTCTTGGTGCCGGAGTTGAACTCTTTCATGAAAGCACTCTTCAGCGTGGTGAGCGTCCGACACTCACAAAAGTTACCCGGAGGCTGTGGCGCATATCGCGCCCGCTAAAATAATCCCGAGTTCCGCGAACGACACCATGTTTAAAGCTCCAGAAGATCCGCAAGCGACATGAAACGCGTCGAGCGCGAGCGGCGTCCCTCTGCAACCTGCCCCAACGCGCCGTGTGGGCGGAGCCGCGCACTGCAACCTGCTACCGTCCGAGCTGCCATTGGTCAGAACGGACAATTTCGTTAGTGCCACGTAACACTAACGAACGGAAAGCGCGCAGGGCCAAACTTCTCATGATTCTGTAGCTTTGCCGATTGATTCATTCATACCAGAAATAATATACACTTATATACAAAATTAGAGAACAGTGTATCAACATTAGATTTTTTTCTCATAAATAATGTCATCTACGTTTATCTTCATTTGAAGGATATTTTGTAAGGGATATACCATGTGCTAGGGATTCCCGGTTCGAATCCCCATCTGGGTGGAGTTTCCATGTTCTCCCGGTGTCTGCATGGGTTTCCTCCGGGTTCTCGGCTTTCTTCAAAACAGTCCAAAAAAACTGGATCAAGTCAATTGGAATTCTCAAATATTGCCCCATATAGAGTGTGTCTGTGTGAGTGAAGTGTGTGCCCAGTGATAGATTCTGACGCCGGCCCCGTGTCCTGGAGTCTATCTGCCCAGCGCCCGAGAAGTGTTTCTCCCGTGAAAACGACCTGGGTGGGCATGGGAACCCCGACCGCGGCGACCCTAATAGAGGATAAAGAGAGAGATAATGAATGAATGAATATACCATGTGACTAGAAGAGTGTTTAACAAAATAACCAAAGTATTTATAAATATTGTATAGTTACACTTATATATATATATATTGGTGGCACGGTGGCTTTAGTGTTTAGCATGTTCTCCTCTCAGCACTAGGGATTCCCGGTTCGAATCCCATCTGGGTTGAGTTTCCATGTTCTCCGCACCGTGTCCGGGGCGTGGGCGTTCCTCCGGTTCTCCAGTTTCCTCCCACAATCCAAAGCATGGATCAAGTCATTGAATTCTCCAAATTGCCCCATAGATAGAGTGTGTCTTGTGTGACAGTGAGCTGTGTGCCCAGCGCTGGATTGGAGCCCTTTGTCCTGGGTGTATCTGTCCAGTACCCAAGACGTTCTCCCCTGGATGGGCATGGGGAACCCCACCGCGACCCTAATAGAGGATAAAGCGGTAGATAATGAATGAATGCATATACTATATATATATATATATATAGTGTTTAGCACGTTCGCCTCTTAGCACTAGATTCCTGGTTCGATTCCCAATCTGTTTTCCATTTCCATTGAGGCTGAGTTTCCATTTTCTCCCCGTGTCTGCATGGGTTTCCTCCGGGTTCTCCGGTTTCCTCACACAGTCCCCAATGGGGGTGGTAACATGGAAACACTGAGTCAATTTGAGTTTCTCGACAACTGCGCAACTATGAAAGTGTGTTTATGTGTGCAGCATCTATGTGGTTAGTGAGTGTGTGCCCGAGTCTGATGGGTTGTCGCCCTGTGCCCGAGTGTATCTTCCTCTGTGGGTCCCGAAATGTCCTGCTAAGGAGATGCAAGATGGGACCTGTCCCCCTGTCACCCCAACCACCTAGGTAGAGGGATAAAGCTGACGATACCTCGCCTGGTGTTTCTTGGAGGCGTCCTCTCCGCTTTATCGCTCTCTTAGGTTCAGCGGTGTGGGTCCCCCGCGGAAAACGAGCCCTCTCCAGGGGAGAACGTCTCGGTCGGCGTGGGGCATGATACACCCCATTCCAGGGGCATGTCAATGCCATCATTGTGGTGTAATGATTATATTCCTAATATACAATTATCAAAATCCTAAATCTACAATCTAAATTCCTACAAACCTGTTTTAATTTCCATTTTAAACAAATCGCTATTTCAGTGGACTTTTAAGATCTGAAAAATTAAAGTAAATGAATTATTATTAAGATTAAGAAAAAAATGTGTATTTATTTACAAAATGTAATGAGTGAACTCTATAATACAAAAGTATACGACTCTTTAATACTGGTTTGTGTCCCTGATTTTATTTATAAATTAAATTGGTTATTATTTAATTTAATTTACAGTCTCCAAACAAGGTGTGAACAAGTGTTATTTCAATATGTGTCTGACAATGTAAATGGTGAAGCCACTTTGAGGAGCAGAAGCTTACTTAGTACAGCAGCAATTAAACATGAGCTAACGCTCTTACCACTATGAGGTTTATAGAAATCTAAATGGTTGACTGTTTTTGGGCAGGAATTTCTTGCTTTGTTGATAGCTGGTCCTTCGGTTTTTGGCGCCTTCTTGCATATTTGTTAAATAATTTGAAACACAAACATGGCCATATAAGTTATTTTATGCGATTCTGGTCTGTTTTATATGTGATAGTAAAATGAAACAACATTGAAATTTTGTATTCAAAGTATGTATTTAAAAAAAAAAGTGTCTATTCAAAATCTTTTTTTTATCAGCTCCACTTATCTTAAAAGATTCTTTTTTAGTTTCTACAATCACAGACTATATTCTTTATACATACTTGATTAGTCATAATGAGGAACATCATACAGGAGATTATCACCTAGGTGATGTATGAAATTCTCTGCACTGGCTCTGTAGGAACTGATAAAGTGGTGTTTGTGTTAGTTTGTGTTTGTGCCAGAATGAGATAATCAGAAACAGGGAATCTGAAAATAATATTAACACATGCTGTTAAACTTTGAGCTGTTTTTTTTAAAAACAAAAGAATCTTTAAACCACCAGACATCCTGTACTCAACATTCTTTTTTGCATTTATAAAGGTTAGAGAATGATTAACACAAATTGTGCAGCAACAAATGTCCATTAGTAGACAGTTAATGGTGAGTAAAAAAAACAGAAAAAAGAGAGAAAGCTGGACTACAGTCTTTTAGTCTGCAATTGTAGAATTATAAAGTACACCTTTATGGTTAATGAAACAAATAAAATGGATAATATGTGAAGAAACAAGGAGGTACACCTAATAAACGAGGCTCCTAAGTATGTATTGACTCAAGCATGCGAAAGCATGCAGCTCTCAGTGCTCGGGATCCATGTTTGAATCCTGATCTGATCTGAATTTCCATGTTTGGTTCTCCAACGTGTCCATATGGGTTTCCTCCAGGTTCTCCAGTTTCCCCCCACATCCTATAACAGGGTCATGGGTGGGGGGGTTCCCCATGCCCATTCAGAGGAGAAAGAGCGCTCTGGAGCAAGTTTTCATCCAGGGTGTCTCTGTACATTGCTGCATTCATCTTTCCCTCCATCCTGACTAGTCTGCCAGTTCCTGCTGCTGAAAAACATCCCCATAGCATGATGCCATACTGGCCACAAACCATGCTTGACTGTAGGGATGGTATTGGCCTCGTCCCAGTGATGAGCATGTCGCCGGTTTCCTCTAATAAACATGACGCTGGACATTCCACACCAAATAGTTCAATCTTTGTCCTCATCAGACCAGAGAATTTTGTTTCTCCATGGTCTGAGATGTCCTTCAGGTGCCTTTTTTTGCAAAATTCCCCAAAACGGGCTGCCTTGTGCCCGTTTACTAAGCAGTGAGTGGCTTTTGCCTGGCCACTCTCTGGCCATACAGGCCTGATTGTGTGGAGTGCTGTCAGAGATGGTTGTCCCTCTGCAAGGTTCTCCTCCTCTCCACGCGAGGAACGCTGGAGCTCTGACAGAGTAATCATTGGGTTCTTTGGTCACGCATCCCTGACCAAGGCCCTTCTCCCCACGATCGCTCAATTTAGAAATTTTTCTGTATCCTTCCTGCCCAGATTGGGTGCATCGGAGACACATTTTTTTCTCTCCGGGAGGTTCTACAAGACAATTCCTTTGACTTCATGCTTCGTGTTCTTTGTTTGGCCCTCTAACATGCAGTCAACTCTGTGGGACCTTATATAGACAGGGTGTGTGCCTTCCAAATCATGTCCAATCAACTGGATTTTACCACAGGTGGAACCTCGGATGTAGAAACATCTTCAAGGGATGATGTCAGTGTGTAAACAGGCTCACAATTTTGAGCTTTCATGCGATGGCGAGGGCTGTGAATACTTATTCCTAAATGTGATTTCTTAGTTTTTTTATTTTTTAATAAATTTTCAAAACTCACTCGCAAGAAAACTTTTCACATGGTCATCTAATGGGGGTATTTTGTGTTAGCAATTTTCTGAGGTTAAAGAGGATTAATGTAATACAATTTGGAATAGGCTTGTAACGTAAGAAAAAGGCGCTGTGAATACTTTTCCGGATGCACTGTATATATAGTGTGTGGTGAGTGAGTGAGTAAATGAGTAAGTGAAAGTGTGCCCAGCAAATAGATTGGCGCCCTGTCCTAAGTATATGAACTCTGCCCCAACGCCTGAAACTTTCTCCCTCTGAATGGGCATGGGGAACCCCCCCCCCCCCGATGACCTGTGTTACAGGGATTTAGCAGAATATTATAATGGTTTCATTCTCTTTCCTATTACCCTTTGTTAATACCCCCTAATTTTAATTTTTTAATACACTCTTCATAAAGTATGGTTTTTGGCTGCTCTCTAAATTGTTTAGAAAGCAAAAAGAATTGGAGACAAGAAGCACAGTGACGCAGCCATGGATGAAGGTAAAACTTTTGGGATCTAAAATGCAGTTTTGTCATTAACCAGAATAATCGACATTTATTGTTAGAGATAAAACCCAAGCCCAATTTTTTACACTTGAGCCGATTATTAACTGTTTTAAAAGGAAATCCGATGGGGATTAGAGATTACACCTACTATCATGACCATCACAGCTTCTAAAGTAGGAAACGAAAACGAATATAACTCCTGTAGGAAACACAGTAAGATGAAGCCATATCATCTTCATCTAACTTAAGGAAATCTTCATGTTTCTCGACTTTACCATCAATGTCTGGTTTTCTGGGACACAGCAAATTAAACTGACACAGCACCGGCTGTCGTGCTGCTTTAAGATACTTAACTCACAACAAGTTATAAACCGTTAGCTTGTATATGAAATAAATAATGTCTAAAAGTACTAAGGCAATTACAGACACCCATTTTTATAGAAAAGCTAGTTGGATGAGGGAAATCAACCCTGAGCCAACAACCAGGTAATGCACAACTCGTTTTCCTACGCTGCTACATACCGCTACAGACCGCTAAAAAATAAACTGTAAAAATTTGTGTAGCCCCCTTTAAATAGAACAAAAAAGGTAGTAAATTTTTCAGAGGCTAAAAAAATCATTGGGGTTAAGCTTCTTTATTGAACTAAAAACCCAACCGTTTAACCCCTTTACCCCCTTCTCATGAGCATTCTGTTTATATGTCAGGGCCCACCAAAAAAAATGTTTTTTTATATATTATATTATAAAATTTTAAAAAGGGGGCGGCACGGTGGCTTAGGGGTTAGTAGTTCTCCCTCTCGGTGGGATTCCCGTTCGAATCCCCACGGGGTGGAGTTTCCATGTTCCCCCGTGTCTGTGGGGGTTTCCCTCCGGGTTTCCCCGGGTTTCCCCCACACAGCCCAAAAACAGGATCAAGTCAATTGAATTCCCCAAAATTGCCCCAAAATAGAGTGTGTCGGGTTTGAGTGAGTGGTGCCCACAGGTTTTGGCCCCCCTTCCGGGGTTACTGCCCAGCGCCGAGACGTTCCCCCCCGGGATGGGCAGGGGGAAACCCCCACTGCGCCCGCTAATAGAGGTAAGAAAAAAATAAATCTGCCCAGTCCAGCGTACAAGTATATTTTGGGACCTGTCAGAAATAAGGGAAAAAATAGTTTTTAAAAAATTTTTTGTCCCAAAAATATTCCCCTATTCCACCCAAAATAATCTCTAATTAGACATCCTGGGGTTACTAAGAAACCTTAAGGTAATTTTGTATAATTTTAAAGATCCCCAAAATATAACTGAAACCCTTTATTGTTCTCTTTTTCTCACTTTCTTACTCTATATTCCATGCACCAAAAAATTTTTACTTATTTTAAATTTTAAAATTTTAGTTTACTAGTTGCATTCTGCGTGACCTTTTTGTGGGTTTTGTGTTTGGGATCTTGTTTTGGTGGGTGGATAAGATCCCCCAGTGATGCTGTATTTTAACCCCCCCCCAGTGAAATACTGTACTAATAAAATTAACCCACAAAAAAAATGTCTGGGGGCCCCCCCCT
>JAFMOC010001779.1:0-23191 GCA_019802505.1 Corydoras sp. C115 | reverse complement strand
AGCAATAGATTGGTTTGATCCCAGGCTTCGCCAGAGCTTGACAGCCTGAAGTGTTTTCTCTATCCAGTTCAAAATGTATACCTACACTGGATGAAGAAAATGCAAAGACTTTATTGAACATTTTTAAAAGCTGTATAATGAGGATTGTAAACAGAACCGACATTCTTGACCATGTTTTCTTGATTGGTGGTTCCATGGAGAAAATGGTTAGCACAACACAATAAATCAATAATTTTTTGTGTGTTTAAGTTAAGTATGTGACGGCACGGTGGCTTAGTGGTTAGCACGTTCGCCTCTCAGCGCTAGGGATTCCCGGTTCGAATCCCCATCTGGGTGGAGTTTCCATGTTCTCCCTGTGTCTGCGTGGGTTTCCTCCGGGTTCTCCGGTTTCCTCCCACAGTCCAAAATCATGGATCAAGTCAATTGAAGTCTCAAAAACTGCCCCATATAGAGTGTGTCTGTGTGAGTGAGTGTGTGCCCAGCGATGGATTGGTGCCCTGTCCTGGGTCTATCTGCCCAGCGCCCGAGATTTTCTCCCCTGGATGGGCATGGGGAACCCCACCGCAACCCTAATAGAGGATAAAGCAGGAGATAATGAATGAATAAGTTAAGTATTTGTGTACAAATTAAGTGTTTTATTAGTATTAGTGGTTTTAGTATCACCAACATCAGCAGTAAATCATCAGAAAGTGAATAATGGGTCTTTACACTTTCCTGCTGTCTGTTTCTTCACTGTTGTCAGTTAAATCATTCTTTTTAGAGCTGCAGGAAACCATTTTTAAAGAATTTAAAAGATTATGTCTGAAAGTGGTATTTGAACTCATACCTTCAAATGGATACCAGAACCCTCATGTGGAAGATGAAACACTTTGAGGCTTATCCACAGACTTTTAGTGAACCTGTTATGGGTGTGGTTATAAAATGCAGCACAATTAAGGAATTTCTTCAGACAGTAAAAAGTCTGTCATGTTTTTTTTTTTCATTAATCAGATTCAATAATCATAAAGTAAAATGCTGGACATCGTGAAAATATTCCACCTTTATTATTTTAACTTATTTAAATGAAAGATTATTAAAAGAAATAAAAGTCCTGAGGTGGTTTTATTTCAGGGTATGATCCTTGCTTAGAGTGTGAGAGGTACCTGGAGCCTGTTCTAAAGTAAGCCAGGATTTTTTAGACAAGCCTGGCTTATTTCCTCAAATTCGGTTCCATGAAACAGGCTAGAACTTATCCTCACTCAGAATTTAAAACTTTTGATGTTGTGTAGGACTCAATATGATGAATGATGAAAAAAATGTAGTTTGTTACTTTATACAATAAAAGTAACAAACTACAAACTACAATAAAAGTATCTTTTATTACAATAAAAGTATCTTTAATATGATGTGTTAAAGTTCTATTTGATCATTTTAAACAAATAAAATAAAGTAAATCATCAGCACTTTTTTACAATGTCTTGAATTATTGGCATTAAATGTCTTGTTTATCTGTTCCTGATTGATTCACACAATCTTTCAGGAAGAAACCATGTTTATTTTTTTTTTTATCTGTTCTTACTTTTTATTCTCAAATTTAGATCTATATTCACTTAAAAAGGACATTGAAATAATGAAAAGATTATTCCTATTATTTTATAGAAGTATAGAAGTACTAAATTTGGTGGTTTTCTGTATCAGTTGGAAGAGCGTTAGCATGAAGCTTTAAAAGTTCCGGGTTTTGGCAGAACTTGACACTACATTATACAGTATTTTTAATACCTATATTACACAAAGTAAATCTTCACAAAACTGATTACTAATCACTATATGATCATGGAACGATCATTTCGCCCTCAAAACAACAGTTTATAGAACTAGATGTTCATAAAACAGCGGCAATAATTATTAATTATTTAATAACTAAAAAGCCCTCAATTTATCACATACAAATCTACTGAATTTAAAGGTTGACCAACAGCTGACTCAGTCCTAGTTAGTATAGTGGACAGTATTTCTGCCTGCCTGAACAGTTAAAGGCTTGTGGTTAAGGAACCAGCCTTGTGATCTGAAGGTCTCTGGTTCAATTCCCAGTCCCACCAAGCACTGTGGCTGAAGTGCCCTGACTCTGTGTCCTGACTCTGTGTCCGCGTGGTTTTCTCTGGTTTCCTCCCACGTTTACACTTTCCTCGTCAGTGCAGTGGACAGTGTCACAAATTCCATGTGATCTATTTGTTAGTGGTGTTCAAAAAGCTGCTTGGCATCAGGCTATCTGGGTGAAAATCAGGAATCCTAACTGCCAACAGAGGGCACATTTTAGCAACTTTTCTCGTCAATACAGTGATTTTACTATAACTGCTACAAAGTTAGAACAATATTTAGACAAAGTTTAGAATATTTGATTAAAGTTGGGGTAGGTTATTGTCAGGATTATTGAGATCAATCCTTTTTGTTATAATAATGCAAAAAAAATTACAAATCCTACTGTACATAAGAATGTTAATGCCACAAGACATGTATTCCTTTCAAAACAGTTTCAATCCAATCATTCTCAGTTACTATGGAAAGTTCTATGTTTATTCATATGTGGAGAACAAAATGCTGAAATCCTACGACACTACATTTTGGAGCAATTTCAGCTTTTCAGGTTAACAGATTTAAAACTGATTTAGGTGAAGGGTTTTGTGGAATCTGGCAACTCTGTTAGTTGTTCTGTTCATCTTCATCTTACTTTTTTTTTTTGTTTCTGTGCATAGTAAAAAAAAATCCTCGATACATTAATGTTGGACTCAAAGATGTGGATTTCATGTGAAATCATAGCCTGCAGACCGTAAAAATCTGATTAAAGTTTTTATGTAAATTAAGTTTTAAACACTTTTTACAACACAATTCATGTTGTTGTTTTGGGTTGCACCCAGGACAGGGCTCCAATCTATTGCTAGGCACAGACTCACACACACAACAAACACACTCTATATGGGGCAATTTATAGCATTCAATTTACCTTGATCCATATTTTTAGACTGTGGGAGGAAATTGAAGCAAACCAAACTAAAGAAATCCAGCCAGGTTGGTTATGTGGTAACGTATTCAGCTATCAAACAAAACGCTGATGGTCCAATCCCACACATGAATCACAATGCTTTGTTAATCCTAGGAGGGAAATTGCAGTTTTACAGATGCTTCATTTGTCATGTTTATTGTGCAAAATGAAATTATTCAGATGCATGCAAGGAAATTTGTAAGGTCAATAAGCAGTAAGAAATGATCATCACTGTCGACACATTTGGCAATGAATAGCTTTCAACTTAATAAAAATACTACTCGCCCAACGTGGGGATCTAACCCACGACCCTGAGATTAAGAGTCTCATGCTCTACCAACTGAGCTAGCCGGGCTGAGAACCCCATACTCATACTTAAAGTTGCAGCTGGTCCAAAAACCATGACCATGTCTGTGTCTATGTTGTCATATATGTTGTCATATATAAAAGTGGTGTTTTTTTGGGTTCCTAAATTGTGCTTCTTTAGGAGCATAGTCTGGGGCTTTTTAATCATCTGTCTTTCCCCTTCCCAAGGTATTAAATCTGATCTTAAACGCCTAACTAAAATTAATAAAATAAAATAAACTGTTAATAGAGAGCTCCAGTAAGCAGGTTAAAACCACAGTGTACAGTCACATTCATTCATTATCTTCTCCTTTATCCCATATTAGGGTCGCGGTGGGGTTCCCCATGCCCATCCAGGGGAGAACGTTTCGGGCACTGGGCAGATACACCCAGGACAGGGTGCCAATCTATCACTGGGCACACATTCACACACACACAGACATGCACACAAACACACTCTACATGGGGCAACTTGAAACTCCACCCAGATGGGGATTTGAACCGGGAATCCCTAGTGCTGAGAGGCGGACATGCTAACCACTAAGCCACCGTGCCACCCTGTACAGTCACAAGTCTTATCAAATTTATTGTAATATTTAATCAGTTTTCTATTAAAAATAAGATTTCAACAGTGTTATTTATCAGAAGATAAATCTCCAAAATGTGCTAAAAGTTGCCTGATAATTTGCCTTCTGATTGTGTTATGTATTACTAATACAATTACTACTAATAATAATAATAATTAAATTATTATTATTATTATTATTATTATTATTAGTTTTCCATGTTCTCCTCGTGTCCGTGTGGGTTTCCTCCGGGTTCACTGGTTTCCTCCCACAGTCCAAAAAACATGAATCAAGGTCGATTGCATTTGCCAAATTGCCCCATATAGTGTGTGGCTGTGTGAGTGAGTGTGTTAGATAGATAGCAACAATAACTAACAATAACTAACTTTTACTTTACATTTTCCTTTTCCTTCCTTTACAGAAGCAGAATAACATTCTTGATCAGTGTTTTGTGGTTGCATGGTGTAATGGTTAGCACTCTGGACTTTGAACTCATTAATCCGAGTTCAAATCTTGGTGACATATGTGTTGGCTTTTAAAATTGATTTTTGAATATTATTTAATAAAAATTTAATTTACTGTAATTTGCTGTCTTCATTCATTAAACTGTATTTTTAAGGCAAAAGTATTTTTAAACCAGTCATTATTTAGAACAGTATTTTGATAATTAAATGTACTGTTTTTTTTTGCTGAAGTATCTCAGTTGGGAGAGCCTTAGACTGAAGCTCTAAAGGTTCCTGGTTCGAGACCAGGTTTTAGCAGAATTTAACAGCGTGAAGTGTTTTGACTCTCCACTTCAAAATTTTATAAAAAATTAACACATACGCTAGACAAAGAAAATCTAAAGAATTGAATTGATTGAATACAGCAGAGCTGAACATTTTTATAAGCTGTATAATAAGGATTGCAGACAAAACTTGTTTCAGTCAAAGGTTTGTGCAAAAATTAAGTGTTTTATTATTGTTATTATTTGTGTTTTTACTGTTTCAGCAGTTGTCTCTTTTAAAATAAACTTTATGCAGTCTAAAGAGTAGACTTTAAACCTTTTATGTTTTCATGCAATCCAGGACAGAGTGATGATTTTGAAATGACACAATCTGAAAGCGTTTTGTAATATGAATAATATGAATTGTGAATCATTCAAACAATAACAAATCCCAACTTGATAGCACTTTCTGTAAAGACCACTAAAGAAAGATACCACAGTTGGAGCAGGTTAATCCTAAAACTTCAAAGTATTTTGTTCAGTTTAATATTATGAGTATAATAATATAAAACAGTAAAAACATCCAAATGCTTATTCATTCATTCATTCATTATCTCCCGCTTTATCCTCTATTAGGGTCGCGGTTGGGTTCCACATGCCCATCCAGAGGAGAGCGTCTCGGGCGCTGGGCAGATAGACCCAGGACAGGGCGCCAATCCATCACTGTCCAAATGCTTATTTCTGAACAAAAATTAATGATTCATTCAAAATAAAGTTTGTCATGACCAGAGTTGCTGCAGGCACAACGCAGAGCACTGGGGCAAAAAAAATGAACGTCCAGCATTTTTGATAAAACATTTGAATAATAGTAAAAGACTAATTTAAAAATGTTCCACCATCATTATAATGTGCTTTATATTATGAATTATTGAATCTCTTGTTGCTGAGATTTTATCTATGATAAAGCTGCTAATGCAAAAACATATTTGGGTTTCTATAGTGTTATTAAGAGCACTGTGTTTAATTGAAGAAAATATTTCAACATTAAAGGTTTTTATTTTTCATTATTTTGGAAACGTTATTTTAATTTCAAACCCAAACATTTTAGAGGTTTAGCTTTTAGATTAATCGACTAATCGAAAAAAAAATTTTGATTGTTAGGTGCAGCCATTCTAACCGCACTACGATCACGGCACACCACAAAGCCCTTCCTACACCCTTTCATAAAACTGGATGTTAATGAAACAGCAGCAATTTTAAAAGAGCTTTTAAATTTTGCTAATTGATCTCGGGACCTAAATCAAGCTCTCACATAGCAGGAACCCGGTTAAATTCCAAAGTGCAGGCCAGAAATCCAAACTGCAAGACCACATGCTACACTGATCCCATGTATGAACTTAATTTGATTGAGCTTCATTCTTTTCAATTTTACATTAGGGAAGAGCTTTTAAATCAACTGCTATAGTTTAAGCTACTTGTCAGTGAAGTAAATTTAGAGCAAAAACAGACTGTTTCTCTAACAATCAAATACTGCCATCTAGTGGCCAAATTACAGAACGAAGTTTATAAAAAAGCGTCCGCAATTGTTTATAAGCTGTTTCTATTAATCTGTGCTTTATGATTTAAAATAATGTTTTGTTTATCATGCATTGATACGAAAGTGAAGGTGACAATTGGTGGAAACATTCCAGTCTGATCATTTTCAGTCTAATATTTTAATATTAATAATCAATTTATTAAATAAATTTAATAATATCAGTTATCTATTAAAATAAGATTTCAACAGTGTTATTTATCAGAAGATAAATCTCCAAAATTTGCTGAAAGTTGCCAAACCTGATAATTTGCCTTCTGATTGTATTATGTATTCCTACTACTACAACTATTACTACTACTACTACTATTATTATTAGTAGTAGTAGTAGTTTCCATGTTCCTGCGTGGGTTTCCTCCGGGTTCTCTGGTTTCCTCTCACAGTCCAAAAAACATGAATAAAGGTCGATTGCATTCGTCAAATTGTATCTGCCCAGAGCCCAAAATGTTCTCCCCTGGGTGGGCATGGGGACTCCTGGGGAGAACGTGGTATGTTTTGTCTGTCCACTACATAATTCAATTACAACTAATACCTACATTAGACATTAGAAGAAAATCCAAAGAACAGATAGATACAGAAAACAATAACTAACTTTTCCTTTACATTAAAAAAGACTTTTATGAGAAAACAGAAACAGAAGCAGAATAGCATTCTTGAGAGCTTGTTTTGTGGTTCCTTGGTGTAATGGTTAGCACTCTGAATCCAGTGATCCGCGTTCAAATCTCGGTGGAACCTGTGTTGGCTCTTAAAATTGATGGCTGAGTATTGTTTAATAAAAATAAAGGGCAAAAACTTTTAATTTGCTGTCTTCATTTATTAAACTGTATTTTAAAGGCAAAAGTATTTTTACACCAGTCATTATTTAGAACAGTATTTTGATAATTAAATGTGCTGTTTTTTTGCTGATGTAGCTCAGTTTGGAGAGCCTTAGACTGAAGCTCTAAAGGTTCCTGGTTCGAGACCAGGTTTTAGCAGAATTTAACAGCGCGAAGTGTTTTGACTCTCCAGTTCAAAATTTTATAAAAATTAACACTTCCGCTAGACAAAGAAAATCAAAAGAACAGATTGAATACAGCAGAGCTGAACATTTTTAAAAGATGTATAATAAGGATTGTAGACAGAACAAAGTTTATGTAAAAAATTAAGTGTTTTATTATTAGTGTTTTTACTATTTCAGCAGTTGTCTCTTTTAAAATAAACTTTATGCAGTCTAAAGAGTAGACGTTAAACTTTTTATGTTTTCATGCAATCCAGGACAGAGTGATGATAATGAAATGACACAATCTGAAAGTGTTGTGCAATAAACTGACATATTTTCTGTATGTATAAAATTAGATTAAATTATGAATGGATACTACATTTTGAAACATCAAAGTGACCTCTCTCTGTGCATCAACATCAGAATTTAACATTTTACAAACCTTAAAGAGGATCTGATTAAAAAACAAAACTGTATTAATACAAATATTTTTATTATTTAATGTTGGATTTTATTGTCCACAATGTTTGTGGCCCAGAGGAAGTTTAAGAAGAGATTGAAATGAACAGGACTATAAACTCAATAAATGATGATCTTCATGAAATTGTTTAAAATTGTTAAAAATTGTTAAATAATTTTTGTGAATAATCTAAACAATAACAAACCCCAACTTGATAGCTCTTTCTGTAAAGTCCACTAAAGAAAGATTTTAGCAGTTTGAGCAGGTTAATCTTGAAACTTGAAAGCATTTTATCCAGTTTAATATAGTATAATAAGTATAATAATATAAAAAAGTAAAAACATCCAAATGCTTATTTCTGAAAAAAAAAAAGTTTTTTTCAAAGTTTCATTGAAAATAACGTTTGCCATGACCAGAGTTGCTGCAGCCACATGCAGAGCACTAACCACTATGGCTGGGGCAAAAAAAAAAATGTACGTCCAGCATTTTTGATGAGACATTTGAATAATAGTAAAAGACTAATTTTAAAATGTTCCACCATCATTCTAATGTGCTTTATATTATGAATTATTGAATCTCTTGTGGCTGAGAAATATTTCAACATTAAAGTTTTTTATTTGGAAAAGATATTTTAATTTCAAACTCAAACACTTTAGAGGTTTAGCTTTTAGATTAATCGACTAATCAAAAAAAAAAAATAGATTAATTGAATGAAAATTGTATTGTATACAAAAGTGTATACAGAATTTAAGTGACCCAATGCAACAAGCATTAATAAAATAAAATGAATAAAATGACTATATATAATACTATACTATAGAATAATTTTACTGAAAAACATACATCTTTGGATAAACGGGTCTGCTAAATGAATAAATGTAAATGTAAAGACATTTAAAAAAAAAAATTATTTATCCGATTCCCCGATTAATCGAAAAAATAATTGACCGATTAATCGATTATCAAAATAATCGTTAGTTGCAGCCCTTGATTCGAACCAGAAAGCTCTAATGCTGAGAGGCGAACGTGCTAAAAACTAAGCCACTGTGCCTATACATTGTAACCCATAATAAACCAATTTAACTAGTATTAGTAATTAAATAAAGTACTAATAAACGGTTTCCTTTATGCGGTTTGAAACTGTAGTTTGTCCTGATACTACGGTCCTGTAACTGCTGCCTCCGGTGGTGCAGCTGTATAGTATCGTCTTTAACAGCAAAGTTAAAACTTGATATGAGATGAATCTGAATCCCAGTGAATCTAATGAATATGTACACAGCACTCAGCTTTATAGAATAATATACTGTGCACTGTTTAACTCATGCTGTTTTATTGCACTGTTGAACTCCATCACACAATATCCACTTCTGACAATTCCTTTTTTAAAGGTAAGTATTGATAGATTTACCTTGAGAGGACCAAGGCTCAGCAGGGAACCTAACTTTCTTGAGTGAAAAAGCAGAGTCAACAGTGTAGGACAGCCATATTTTGATTGTGTAGTGATCACGTGTCAGTAGTCAACTGTTGGAAAAACGATATAAGTCCAGTGAGTCTATCCTGCAAGACTGCCACGCCACCAAACCAACAGAAATTTGACAGAGTTTGAAGTAAATTTCATCCTGATTTGCTTGTATTGGACCAAGATCCCAAAGAAGCCTAATCCCATATTACTGTGAACTCATATTCTGAGCAAATGACAATAAAGACTGAGTTGTCAATGTTATAATTTTATATAAATTTGATCAAGTATTGTAATGATTCTTAATCTATTATAGATCTGCTTAGTTGAATTTTCCTAAATATTTTTCCTGGTGTTTTGATCCAATTTCATGTTTAAAAAGTTAACAATCAGGACACTAGCTTGGGCTCATCGGGATTTGAACCTTGGACCTTTCACATCCAAAGAGAAAATAACACCCATAGACCAACAAGCATTGTTTAAGTGAGTTGTGGCTGAGAATACTAGTTCAAGTGGTTGGTTATGGGCTGTGAAGTGATATTATGTTTATTAGAAGAGTTTATTGTTTGTTGTCCTTAACTGTCAGATTGTAAATATAAATCTATTATTGATTAGATTTTTAAAACATTTTTTCTAAGCTTTTTTCTAAGTATTTGAAGCAAATATTCTCAGTGTTCTGTTTCAATAAAAAATTTGATAATAAAAAATGTGTTTAAAGTCTAAACAAACTGAACACTTTTCTGTGCTCATACAGGACTTGAACCCTGGACCTCTCACACTCAAAGCCTTACGACTTTTTAATTTAGGAAAAGCAAACGTTTGATGCATAAAAAAAAAGATTTAACAATATTTTAAATTCTCAAACCCTTATTATAAACATGTACAAAATATAAGAATCAACACTTTAAGACTGTAAACTGCCCTCAGTGAGAACAACCAAGAAAACAGCAGCAGGCCAACGGGAAAATTTGTGAATTATGAGACATGGCTTTAACTAAATATGTATAAAGGATGTAGAAATATCCTATATCTCAAAACATTGCTTATTGTCTATTTTAACTTTTTGTGGCAGAACCATACAGCAATAGTATTACCATTCTTCACATAATTTATAGAAAAATGTCTAAAATGTCATTGTCTTAATGGTTTTTTCCAGCACACAGGTTAACAGATTTAAAGCTGATTTAGGTGAAGAGACTTCTGGGCGATCATGCAACTTTGTTAGTTCCTCTGTTCATCTCTATCTGACGACTCCTCTGATTTACTGATTCACTGAAAGTCGGATATTCAACTAACAGTCTCTTCTATTCTCTTACTATTCTTCTTTAATTGCAGCTTTAACTTTTTATTTTAAACTAAATATTTTTTGATGAATTAATGCAATTCGTGTCTTATTCATCATAAAATAATAAACATATTTATATCGTAGAAGTACTTAAAGTACTTTCCTTGACCCAATTTACTCTGTACTAAATTTTTATGTGACATTCTTTTGTCTCAAATCTCTCTACAGTTCTTATATTACCCACATGATGTCGGAATGGCCGAGCGGTCTAAGGCGCATCACTCAAGGTATCTCACCTTCCACATGAGGATTCTGGTCTCCATTTGGAGGCGTGGGTTCAATTCCCACTTCTGACATTTTTCTTTAAAAAAATTGTTTTCCTGCAGCTCTAAAAAGAATGATTTACTGACAACAGTGAAGTAGCAGACAGTACAAAAGAGTAAAGACCAATTATTCACTTTCTGATTATTTAAACTCCAACATCACACACACACACACAACACACACACACACACATATATAAGACATAAAGACATATTTAGACACGTTTTATAGTTAAATGAAAACCAATGAACCTACACTAAACAAACAAATAATATATATATATATATATATATATATATATATATATATATATATATACATATATATATATATATAATATATATATATATATATTATTGTTTGTTTAGTGTAGGTTCATTGGTTTTCATTTAACTATAAAACGTGTCTAAATATGTCTTTATGAGGAATCGTTTTTAATTCAAACAATAACCGTGGTGTACCAAATAGCGAAACGTACACTACGGATGTGTCCTAGGTGTCCGTGTAGGGTATACACTACGAAGTGCACTTTGTTACCAAACAATAGCATTTGACATTCTTCCTGGGAATGAAACAAAGCACGACTGAACTAATGTAACAAAGTAAAACAGATTTTATTTTACAGATTCATTTAAGTATAAGTATTATTTTAAGTGCAAAACAGTAAACTATTAAACTATTCCTATATTTTTAAACATTAAATTTAAAGGAGTTAGTTACTGTTTACTTTTTAGCGGTTTTCATCTGCAGGTGTAGATGAAACTAATTTACTAACTAACTAAATCAATATTTCTAATCTATTAAGTTTTACAAATGTCCGTCTGAAACAGAGCATCCAGTTTATGTGTCAAAATAGATAAGTTTTTCTAGCATCCCTCGTTGAGCATCAACACGTTTTTGCACTTAGGTGTATTTTTTATCGCCGCAAGAGGGTGCTGTCTGCTTATTGAGACTCACTGTTCATTTAAAAAAATCTATCTTGTTTGTTATTTAATGTCATTTTAATATATTTTTTTAAATCTCTGATTAACTCACACATGTGAGTTTTATTAGTGACTAATAAAGATATTTGTATTAATACAGTTTTTGGTTTTCATCAGATCCTCTTTCAGGTTTGTATAATGTTACATTCTGATGTGGGTGCACAGGGAGAGGTCACATTGATGTGATTGATGTGTTTCAAAATATAGGATCCATTTATAATTTAACCTAATTTATACATAGAGAAAAATATCATAAAAATATATCAGTTTATTACAAAACACTTTTAGATGTCATTTCAGTATCATGGGCTTTGTCCTGGATTGCATCAAAATATAAAAGGCTAAAGGTCTGCTCTTTAGACTGGATTTAAAGACAACTGCTGAAATACTAAACCACTAATAATAATCAAACACTTAATTTGTAAACATACACTTGACTTTTACACACAAAAAATAATTGATTTATTGCGTTGTGCTAACCTTTACACCATAGAACCACCAACCATAAAAAAAAAAACTTGGTCAAGAATGTCAGTTCTGTTTACAATCCTCATGATACAGCTTTTAAAAAGGTTCAATAAATTTATATCATTGTTTGCTAGATACAATCTTTTCTATTGATTTTTTTTGCCTAGTATAGGTGTAAACAGTAAATTAATTTTGAACTGGACAGACACATCACTTCACCAAGTAAAGTTCTGCCGAAACCCGGGATCGAATCAGGGACCTTTAGATCTTCAGTCTAATGCTCTCCTAACTGAGCTATTGCAGCATAAAACTTTTTTAATTAATTAGCAAGATACGTTTCTGCACAATGATTGATGTAAAAAAATACCTTTGGCTTTAAAATACAGTTTAGTAAATTAAGAAGATTAATGCCCTTTATTTTTATTAAAAGACATTTCAGAAAACAATTTTACAAGCCAACACTGGTTCCACCAAAATTTGAAATAGAATCAGATAGAACAGAATGGCTTCAAAGTCCAGAGTGCTAACCATTACACCATCAAGAAAGAACCACAGGTAAAGAATGTCAGTTCTGTTTACAATCCTTATCATAAAATTTTATTTTAAAGCTGTTAAGGAAAAGTAAGTTATTATTTGCTGTATCCATTTGTTCATTAGATTTTGACAATGCATACCACGTTGTCAAGTTTAGTTGTAACCCAGAATCAAATCAGCGACCTTGCGATGTCCACAAGATAACACCCTATAAGATGATTGATATTTAATTTAGTTTGTAGTTTACTGGATTTGTACAACAGATAAACATAATACACTGTATTCATTTGTCGAGGGACAGAAAACAAATCTCTAATGTGCAGTGACTGTCCAACAAGCCTATGCACTCTGTGCTACCCAGTGGTCCAATACAAATGTTTGTAAAATCATTCCATCCATTATCTTCCGCTTTATCCTCTTTTAGGGTTGGGGGGGGGATGTCTCCGTCGCTGGGCAGATACACTCTGGACATGGCGCCAATCTATCGCTGGGCGCACACTCACACACACAAACACACTCTATATGTTGCAGTTTGGAGAATTCAATTAACCTTGATCCATGTTTTTGTACTGTGGGAGGAAACTGGAGAACCCGGAGGAAACCCACACTGACACGGAGAACATGTGAACTCCGCCCAGATTTTTTTTAATCTATGTTTTTGTAGTATATTTGTAGTGATTGTTTGCTGTGTTTGATATGTTCTTTTGAATTTCTTTGTCTACTGTTGGTCTTAATTGCAATTCAATGATGAAGTGGACAGTCAAAACACGTCACATTGTCAAATTGGGATGCCGAAACCTTGGATAAAACTGGGTACCTCTAGATCTTTAGTCTTACGCACTCCGAACTGAGTTATTTCAGCACATAAGAAATGAATTTAACTAGTTAACCATTAAACCATGATTAGTTTGATGTTCACACAGTTGTATATAATGCAGGATTTAAAACATTAAATCTTTATAACAGATGTTTTTACTGAGTCTCTTTTGGCTTCTTATTAAAATTTATAAACTTATTAAAATAACTTTATACTAAAAATTGTCTTTATATGTCTTTATAACATGCTGTATTCACTTTATACTAGAGAATATTAAAAGTGGTGAGTTAAAAAGGGGGCAGCCAGATTTGAACTGAGGACCTCTTGATCTGCAGTCAAATGGTCTACCACTGAGCTATACCCCCCTCCGAGTTGACAGCTTAGCATCAATAAATATACTACTAATCATGAGACGGTTTGACATAGGTAAGAGAGCCATGTTCCATGTTATAATGTTCTCCAATGATCATAATCATAATCCATCAATCCATTATCTTCTGGAGGCGGAGGGGGGGGGGGGCATGCCCATCCAAGGGAGAACATTTAGGCAGATACACCGAGGACAGGGCACCAATCTATCACTGGGCATAATCAGAATCAGAATCAGAATACTTTATTAATCCCCAGGGGGAAATTGCAGTTATAATAAAGATCATAATAATTTTTTATGTCTCATTAAAGAGACATTGCACTGTGTCCTGGATTTCCTTTCTGTTCATGAGCTTATCCTAGGCTGAGCTGAGAACACTACAGAGTGAGAATTAGCACCACAATGAGCTGGAATCACCAGGCGACATTCATCACTAGAGCGAAGTAAACGAGTTGGAGTGTGTTTTGAAAATATAGAGTGAAGGTAAGAGGTGGCAGATGCAGAAATGCTCCTGTAGGCCAGAGTCAGTGCCTTGTACTGAATGCGAGCAGCTACAGAGAGCCAATGGAGAGAGATGCATAGTGACATGAGATTACAATCTTGTTCGTTTCATTCTCTTCATGAACTGCATTTTAGAGTTTAAACAAAAATCAAACAAAACAAGTCTTTTCTGTATTGTGTTTATATGTACATTTTACAGCAGGCTCTAGTTAAACATGTGAAAATCAGACACCTTAACCAAAATGTTTAGGCTTCATGTTGTGCAGTTACTGTTTAAATTTAAAAGGATGTTTAGAGATCTTATCATCAAATTTCCCCATTTTCACATTTTTTTGTTAAAATAAATATTAGAGACTAAAATGCCTACATGAATCCATTACTGGGATAAAACACATTAGGTCTGAAGCATGGTGTTGGAGTGCGGCGTTGTGTTCAAACTTAAAGGCATGTGAGTTGTATGCATCCTTAATGAACTGTAAGTAATCACAGATGCTCTGGACTATAGAAACATTTCTGCAGCCCATCACTGCCTTTTGTTAGTTGTAAATATTTCAGGAAGTTACGATAACCCGTGCGGTGTGTGGGTAAGCTAATGCTATCATTACTGTCTTTACATTATGGTTTTGCTTTATGAATATAGTAAATTGTTATAATTATTGTAGTGTTTATCTTTGGTTAAGCATATGTTCAGCATTATTTATATTGTGCATTGCAATTTATACTTAAATTTCAGTAATATTTAGTTTCTGTATTTGTGCCTTTTATAGAGCACACATATACCCACACACACACACACACACCTTGCTGTGTTCAGCCTTTACCTACCTGTGTTTGAGATCCCTGTGCTGGACTGTTGTGTTGCTAAATAGAATTTTGAACTGAACCAGAAGTGTCCTGTGTTTTCTGAGCGACACTACTGCATCTGTTCAGCACCTATAGCCTTCAATAGTGACAACAAAACAGTCTTACCTGTCTCTTCTTTTTGTGTCAGACATAGTAACTCACTTAGTGGATGCACTTGATTACTGATAGGTGGTGTTTTTCTGATGTATGTAAAAGGAGTCACAGAACAATAGATATTTAAAACAATAGATTTACTTTGACGCTGATGCTTCTCTAAATAAATGACAATGTACGGATATTTTGTTGTTGCTTTATTTAGTTGTCACTGAATACTGGATCAACTTTACTACTTTTTGTTACTAAACAAAGTAAAAAATGTTCCTCGATACATTAATGTGGATTTTATGTGAAAGCTCATAGTCTGCAGACTGTCAGACTTTTTATGTCTAGCAAGTAAAAACACTTTTTACTAAATGATTCATGTTCATGTTGTTTTTTCAGGTTACACCCAGGACAGGACGCCAGTCTATCGCTAGGCACAGACACACACACACAAACACACTCTATATGGGGCAATTTGGAGCATTCAATTTACCTTGATCCATATTTTTGGACTGTAGGAGAAAAGTCAGCCAGGTTGGTTCTGTGGTAGCGTATTTGGCTGTTAAACCAAGACGCTGTTGGTTCGACCCCACACACAAATCAGAATACTTTATTAATCCCAAGAGGGAAGTTGCAGTTTTTACAGATGCTTCATTTGTCGTGTTATATACAGAAGTAGATTAAGAATGTAGTTGTCTTCATTTCTCTTTGCTCTGCCTATTGAACAAAAAGAAATAACTCAGATGCATTCTTTTTATTAAAAAAAAACAAAACATGGGGCTCAAACCCAATACCCTGAGATTAAGAGTCTCATTGAGCTAGCTAGCTGGGCTGAAGACCCCATTTTCAAGCTAGCAAAATGCCTGTCGGTCTTTAAGTAGCGGCTGGTCCAAAAACCGTGATCATGTCTGTGTCTATGTTGTCAAATATAAAGGTTCTTTTTTAGGTTCCTAAATTGTGCTTCTTTAGGAGCATAGTCTGGGGCTTTTTTTATCATCTGTCTTTTCCCTTCCCAATGTATTACATCTGATCATAAACTCCTAAATAGAATTTAAAAATAAACTGTTTATAGAGAGCTCCAGTAAGCAGGTTAAAACCACGTAATGTATGTTTTGTTTGTCCACTACATAATTCAATTACAACTAATACCTACATTAGACATTAGAAGAAAATCTAAAGAACAGATGGTTACAGCAAACAATAACTAAATTTTCCTTTACATAAAAAAAAACTTTTATGATAAGGATTGTAAACAGAAGCAGAAATGACAGTGTCTTGAGCATGTCTTGATTTAGTGTCTTGAGCATGTCTTGTTTCGTGGTTCCATGGTGTAATGGTTAGCACTCTGGACTCTGAATCCAGTGATCCGAGTTCAAATCTCGGTGGAACCTGTGTTGGCTGTAAATAGTGATTTTGTGAAAAATAGTGAGCACTAATCACTATGGGGCAAATAAAAGTACATCCAGTGTGGAAAAGGCTGTCTAAAAGAAACGGTCACGCTGGCCCTTTAAGAGGCGGCGCTAAAACCGCCAGGGGGCAGCATTCAGACTGAGACATGCCGAGAGAGAAACAAGCTGCGCTCGAGTCTAAAGTTTAAAGTTCGTGTTCAGTTGCTGTTTGCAGTTTGTTTCTCTATTTGCTTTGTGTGCGTGAAAATCAAAGTAAGTAAAAAAAAATTATATCTCAGTATATAATGTATATCAGGATATAACCATGTCACTTAAATCAATATCACGCTTGGTCATGATTTTAATGTTTTTAAAATGTTTCCACAGTAGTATATGGTGGCAGAATGCGCGCGCTGTACTTACGGGCACATGTCAACAAACATTTTATTATGAAAGCTTGTATAATACCTGATCTGTAATACATATAACTATTATAAAAGGCATACACGCCGCGGTAAGTCTTTTATCGCGCTGAGCCCCGTCAACGAATCAGTCCAATTCTCTGACTGTGTGAACGGCGGCGTGCGACGCTGCGAGGCTGAAAAACATGCGAATAAAATCTAATTATTATTGTGTTTAAATATAGACTAAAATAAAATACAACTTCTAAAAATAAACTTAGGTACATCTATATGTACTATTTCATTCATTCCTTATCTCCCGCTTTATCCTCTATTAGGGTCGTGGTGGGGTTCCCCATGCCCATCCAGGGGAGAACGTCTCGGGCGCTGGGCAGATAGACCCAGGACAGGGCGCCAATCCATCTCACACACTCACACACTCAAAAACACTCTATATGGGGCAATTTAGAGAACTCAATTAACTTGATCCATGTTTTTGGACTGTGAGAGGAAACCAGAGAACCCGGAGGAAACCCATGCAGACACGGGGAGAACATGGAAACTCCACCCAGATGGCGATTCAAACCGGGAATCCCTAGCGCTGAGAGGAGAACGTGCTAACCACTAAGCCACCGTGCCACCCTATGTACTATTTATTATTGGTAAAGAAGAGATGCAGAGACATGTATCAGTAAGTTTTATGTTTTAAAAAATGTATGTACACGCTAAAAAACAAGCATGCGAAATAAAATCGAGGCACTGAATTATTGTGTTTTCAATTTAAACTAAAATAAAGTACAACTTCTAAAAATAAACTTAGGTACGTCTATATGTATATATGGCCTACAGAACCATTTCTGGATCTGCCCCTCCTACCTTCACTCTATCTTCAAAATACAAAATACACTCCGACTCGTTCACTTCGCTCCAGTGATGATTGCCGCCTGGCGATTCCACCTCACCGAGGAGCTGATTCTCACTCTGTGGCGTTCACCACGGTGGAACGATCTTCCCAACACTGTCCGTGAGGCAGAATCACTAACAAGTTTTAGGAAACTATTTAAGACGCATCTCTTTAACAAATACCTGTTGTAGGAAAAAAAAAGTGGGGGGGAGGGGCCGCAGCATCGAATAACAATCAGGTTTGATGAATTTACAGTATAGTTGGTTTTCTCCATGGCTTCTGACTTGTGGTGTTCTCATTTGTAAGTCGCTTTGGATAAAAGCGTCTGCTAAATGACTAAATGTAAATGTAATGTATGTCTACATTTAGGATTAAAAACACAGTTTGCAATAAAATGAGTTTGAGGACTCTGTTTAAATGTCTGTAGATATCTGTTTCATTTTATTTATAGTCACTGAAAGTATGTTCAATTTCCCTAAACTCTCATTGCAGAATGTCTGTTATTGCATCGCATTCGGCTGGATTTCAGGGAATTTACCTTTGAATTCAGTTTTTACCCAGTGTGTCACCTGTGAGGTAGAGGGGCTGGGTGGTCTGTAGGTCGTTATGCATGAATAGCTGCCTGATGACCCCTAAATGGTTAGAAAAAAGGGGGGCTGTGTCCTCAGACTTTCAAGGGTCCAGTAAGACCAGTGTTAATAAGAGCTATCAAGGTGGGTTTTCCGTGTGTTATATTTATTTAGTGATCGTAGCATACAATTAATGTTGCAGTCAATTATAGTGTACTGTGATATCACTTCACTCAGTTTTTTAGATTTATAAATATTGATGTCATGTCATTATTATTTATCTGTACTAGAACCACACATAAGTAATGTGGTGCGATTTCCTCGGTGTTGGCAAGAATATTTGTGCTGTCGACTTTAAATCAGAGGGAGCTACAAACATAATATTGAGTTTATTCATTCATTCATTCATTATCTCCCACTTTATCCTCTATTAGGGTCACGGTGGGGTTCCCCATGCCCATCCAGGGGAGAACGTCTCAAGCTCTGGGCAGATAGACCCAGGACAGGGCGCCAATCCATCGCTGGGCACACACTCATTCACACAGACACACTCTATATGGGGCAATTTTGAGAATTCAATTAACTTGATCCATGTTTTTGGACTGTGGGAGGAAATCGGAGAACCCGGAGGAAACCCACGCAGACACGGCGAGAACATGGAAACTCCACCCAGATGGGGATTCGAACCGGGAATCCCTAGCGCTGAGAGGCGAATGTGCTAACCACTAAGCCACCATGCCGCCCAATATTGAGTTTAATAAAAAAAAAAAAATAAATAAATAAAAAAAAAGTTAAAGAAGTTATTTATGTTAAAACGTTTGAAGGCTGTGAGCTGAATCGCTGACGTTTGTGTGAATCGACTCAGTGAATAGAAGGTTTTACAATTTGTTCTACACAGTTCACCTCATTAGCTCTTTTTGGGGATCACGATTAGAACATTGAGGGTGGCTTAGTGGTTGGCATGTTCTCCTCTCAGCACTATGGATTTCTGGTTCGAATCCCCATCTGGGTGGAGTTTCCATGTGTTTTCGTGGGTTTCCTCCGGGTTCTCCGGTTTCCTCCCACAGTCCAAAAAACATGGATTCAAGGTCAATTGAGTTCTCCAAATTGCCCCATATAGAGTGTGTGTTTGTGTCAGTATGTGTCCAGTGATAGATTGTCCCCCTGTCCTGGGTGTATCTGCCCAGCGCCTGAAACGTTCTCCCCTGGATGGGCAAGGGGAACCCCCCCCCGACCCTAATAGAGGATAAAGTGGAAGATGATGGATGGATTAGAACATTGTAAAGCTGCTTTGAGACAATGCACCATTCTAAAATTGCTCTGTGAAGAAAGCTGAACTAAAACTCTTTGGTATGTTCTCCTGAATGCATGACTGCAGTAAACACAAGTGCAGGAGCATGAGGCGTTTATAAAAACCTTCCAAATTGATGGCTCCACAATCTCCCCAACTGATTCGGTCCGGAACCTTGGGTTCACAATAGACTCCCACCTTAAATTCTCTGATCATGTTATCAAAACCGCCCGTTCTTGTAGATTCCTTTTTTATAACATAAGGAAGATCAGACCCTTTCTGACTGAACATGCTACCCAACTGCTTGTTCAAGCCCTAGTCTTATCCCGGCTTGATTATTGTAATGCACTACTTGCTGGTATCCCAACTTCCACCATCAGACCTCTTCAACTAATTCAAAACTCTGCAGCCCGACTCGTGTTTAACCAGCCCAAGCGAACTCATGTCACTCCATTACTCACTTCCCTCCATTGGCTTCCTGTAGCTGCTCGCATTCAGTACAAGTCGCTGACTCTGGCATACAGAACCATTTCTGGATCTTCCCCCTCTTACCTTCACTCTATCTTTTCAAAATACACTCCGACTCGTTCACTTCGCTCCAGTGATGATTGCCGCCTGGCGATTCCACCTCACCGAGGAGCTAATTCTCATTCTGTGGCGTTCACCACTGCAAAATGGTGGAACGATCTTCCCAACTCTGTCCGTAAGGCAGAATCTCTAAACAGTTTTAAGAAACGACTTAAGACACATCTATTTACCAAATACCTGTTATAAAAAAAAAGGGGGGGGGGGGGGGGGGCAGCTTCGAATAACAATCAGGTTTGACGAACTTGCAGTATAGTTGGTTTTCTCCATGGCTTCTGACTTGTGGTGTTCTCATTTGTAAGTCGCTTTGGATAAAAGCGTCTGCTAAATGACTAAATGTAAATGTAAAATCATTCTTCAGTAATAACAGAGCAGAGGTTTCCAAAGAGCTTGATCAAAAACAGAGAGGAACAGACAAGTTACAAACAGAGTAAGAACATGATTTAATTCTTAAACAGAAACGGCATCGAAATCAGATCGAAGCAGTTTTACAAAACCCCAGGGCTTTGATTCTCACTGTGGCTGTGAGAGAAACCTAATGTAGCTTTAAGTTACATTTATATGTAGTTGTTTAGCAGACGCTTTTATCCAAAGCGACTTACAAATGAGAACATCACAAGTCAGTTATGCAGAAAACCAGCTACACTGTAAAATCATCAAACCTGATTTATTATTATAATTTTTTTTTTACAATAGGTATTTGTTAAAAAAGATGCGTCTTCAGTAGTTTCTTAAAACTGCTTAGCGATTCTACCTTATGGACAGAGTTGGGAAGATCTTACTACCATGTTGCAGTGGTGAACGCTACGGAGTGAGAGTTAGCTCCTCGGGGAGGTGAAATCACCAAGCGGCGATCATCACTGGAGCGAAGTGAACGAGTCGGAGTGTATTTTGAAAAGATAGACTGAAGGTAAGAGGGAACAGATCCAGAAATGGTTCTGTAAGCCATAAGTTTTCTTAATACACAGCTTTTAAAGTTTATAAAATATAAAGACCATCCATCCATCCATCCCTTATCTGACGCTTATCTAGGTCGCGGGGGCAGCCAAGAAGCCCAGATATCCTCAGCTACCTTTTTCAGCTCTTCAGGAGGCACACCGAGGCGATTCCAAGTTGACTGAGACATAATCCCTCCATCTTGGCCTGAGTTTTCATTTCATTAAAGGCAGACAAGTTACAGAGTAAGTACAAGATTTAAGTTTTAAACATCAACAGGATCATAATAGATTAGAAAAACAGTCAGTCAGATAAAAATAGATGATCACTACTCTAAAAGATCCATTATTGACGTACAGCGTATGTTCGAATCACCATAGTTTATTGATTTAATATCTTTCATCATTAAGAGACTGTTTTGCTTCCTATAAAATCAACTCAATCCGATCTCTTAGAATAATCGGAGATATTTAAAAGTGTTTTAAGTCAATGATAAAGTGATTAAAGGCATGAATGGGGATTGAACCCATGATGTTCGGTTGATGAGACCAACGCCTTACCACTTGGACACCATGCCCTCCATGTGAGACTCTTAATAATGAGAATCCTGATGGGAAACATGGAGTGTAACAGTTCACCACATTGAATCAGCTGAAAGAATCTTCTGCAGCACATTGAGAAACCTAATGTTTAGCAGGTTGTGTATTATTATACTTTAGTGCACAGAGACTTTAGGATTTGATTCAGATGAAAGCTCTAAAAAGAATAATTTGAAGACCCATTATTCACTTCTGCTGATTCTACTGATACAAAACGTCTAAATATGTCTTTATGACAGTGATTCTCAATTATTTTCTGCTAAGCCCCCCCTAGGAAGAAGAAAACTTTTTGAGCCCCCCCCACACACACGCACGCACACTCACCCGGTATTTCTTCGTCTCCCACCTTAGTTACTGTGAAACCAAGTGCTACATACACTTTCCTCGTTTTAACTTTTGGTTGACTTTGTTGGTCTCATTATCTTCGTCATTCCTGTTAAATATTTGTCCATGTTGTCTCTTGAGGGTTTGTTCAGGGGGGCGCGCCCCACTATTTGAGAAGCACTGCTTTATGAGGAAGCGTTTTTATGGGTGGTGTTCCAAATACAGCAATGTAATTTACGTATCTGCCCTAGGTGTCCGTGTCAGGTATACACTTTGAAGTGCACTTTGTTACCGAGCAATAGCATATGACATTCTTCCCGGGAATGAAAAAAAAACACGACGGTACAAATTAGGGCTGCAACTAACGATTATTTTGATAATCGATTAATCGGTCGATTATTTTTTCGATTAATCGATGAATCGGATAAATAAAAAAATTAAAAAATTCCATGTCTTTACATTTAATTATTTAGCAGACACTTTTATCCAAAGATGGATGTTTTTCAGTAAAATTATTCTATAGTATAGTATTATATATAGTTATTTTATTCAAAATGTTTAAGTTAACAATATTTGTAATTAATGAAAAGCACAATGAAAGAAATAATGTATCATCTAAACATCCCTCACTTAACAACAAAAGTCAATTCCAAATAACACATGATACTCAGTTGCCCTCAGTAATGAACTAAATATTGTCTGTTCTGTAGCCTATTGGAAAAAAAATAATTAACAAATGAACTAATTAACAATCAGCTATTGAAAAAAAAAAAAAAAAGCCAGTTAACAAAAAAAATACCTCTTGTGTGAAATTTCAATTGGACACCGACATATGGCTG